>PVJA010012656.1:0-30373 GCA_004027025.1 Myocastor coypus | reverse complement strand
GTTGGTACTATTGTAATTTTCATGATGTTGATTCTTCCTGTCCGGGAGTAAGGAATATCTTTCTATGTTGACAAATCCTCTTTGATCTCCTTTTCAGAGCACTATAATTTTTGCTCCATAAATATTTTATTTTCTTTATGAGAATGATTACTACAATTTATTTTTTGGTGTTATTATTGTGAAAGGCACGGTTTCCACAATTTCTCTCTTGGTGCATTCATTGTTTGTGTATAAAAATGGTATTGATTTTTTTTTTTTTTTTTTTGGCTTTTTGAGACAGGGTCTCACTGTGCAGTTCAGGCTGGCTTTGAGCTCACTTTTGTAGCCCAGGCTGGTCTCGAACTCGCAGCAATCCTCCTGCCTCAGCCTCCCAAGTGCTGGGATTACAGGCGTGAGCCACCACACCTGGCGGTATTGATTTTTGAGTGTTAACTTTGTATGCTGCTAAGCTACTGAATTGGGTTATTAAATATTCAAGTCTCTTAGTGGAGTTTTTGGGGTCTTTTTTGTACAGAATCATGTCATTTACTACTAATGACCATTTCACGTCTTCATTTCTTTTCATTTCTCTCTTTTGTCTAAATGCTCGGGCTAATGTTTCCAGGGTTATACCAAACAGGAGTAATGACAGTGGGCATCTTTGTCTGTTCATGATTTTAAAATGAAGGATTTCAATTTTTATCCATTAAGCATAATGTTGGCTGTTGGTTTGTCATAAATGGCTTTAATAAGGTTGAGATAAAGGCAATCTATTTTGATTTTCTATATTCATTTTATCATGGATGAATGTTGGACTTTGTCATAAGATTCTATTTATCTATTGAGATGATTGGCTAATTTTTGTCTTTAACTCTGTTGATGCAATTTATGTCTATGATTTCACATATATTAAACCATATTTGCATTCCTTGGATGAAATGAATTCCTCTTTGCTGTGATGCATGTCCTCGATGATTTGCTGCATTCTGTTTGCTTGCATTTTTCCCTGTAGTTTCTCTCTCTCTCTCTCTCTCTCTCTCTCTCTCTCTCTCTCTCTCTCTCTCTCTCTCTCTCAGTTAGGTCTTTCTCCAGCTCTGCTATCAGAGTTATACTTGCTTCCTTGAATGAGTTTTGAAGAACTGCTTCCATTTAAATTTCATTGAAGAGTTTGAGAAGAGTTTGTATTAGGCACCCCTAAATTTCTTGTAGAATTCATCTGTGAATCCATCAGCACCTGGGATTTTCCTCATTGGCTGGGTTTTATTACATTTTCAATTTCATTGGTTGATATTGTATTATTCAGGATTTTTATTTGTTCTTGATTTAGCTTTCTAGTTTATATGAATCTAGGAATCTGTGCATTTCATTTGTATTTTCCATTCTGTGAGAGTAAAGATATTACAGATAAGTATTGGTAAACTGCTCAATATTTGTAGAGTGTGTTGTGATTTCATGCTTTTCATTCTTCATTGCATGAATTTCAATTTTTTCTTTCATTTTTAAAATGAGGCTAGCTAAGGGTTTATTAATTTTATTTATTCTTTCAAAGAACCAACTCTTCTACTCATTAATTTTTTTATTGTTTTCCTCTTTTATTTTGTTGTTATCTTTATAATTTACTGGCTTCTTTGAGCTTTGGCATATTCTTTTTTTTAACTTCAAATTCATTTAATTTGAAGAGTAAAAACAGAAGCAAAAACAAATAGAAAAATAACGGGAATAGAATAACATACAACAATACACATGTTATAAATTTTCAAAGCAGGAATAGTGAATTGACAATGGTTCTTACATTATCTATTTTAACATCGAATTTGTTGCTCTAGATATGCAAGATTGGCCAAATAAATGGATATTAAAGTTTGCTTTCAAGACATCTTAATTTTCTCTTTGTCTATTTTTTAAAAATTATTTTAAATATAGTATAATAATTGACAAGACATTAGAAATAGCACACAATAAGAAGACCAAAATGGGAGGTATTCCACCAGTGGTTTTGTATTACTCATTGCTGTCTTTGATGTAGTTGTTTAGATTGCAGATATCAGCATGGTGAAAATTCTAAACATTAACTGCTATTTAAAAAAGAAAACAAATGGAAATTATGAGTACAATCATCTCAGCCATCTTGTATAATATATGTATATATATACTATATATATATATAGTATATATATACACGTGTATGTATATATATTATTTTTCTCCCCATCCTTTTTCCCTCTCTATTTTCCTTTCTTTCATCTTCCTGTCACATGCTCTTCTTTTTCTAGGAGACTGAGTTGCAGCATAAGAATATGATCCAAATTTCCTTTCTTTTCCATTTTTATTAATTTTAATGAGAAAGAAATAAGAATAAGACAGCTTAAAAACACATTTGTAGGGCAGACACAATAATTAATGCAATGCATATTATTGTTTTCATAGTAGTTGTTTAGAACAAAAGATGCAGACATGATAGCGTTTCTAAACACTATTAGTACAAATCTTTCTTCTTGTTGAAAACTAAGAGAAAATAGTTGTATGTATAGTCCTATAGTCTATAATAGTAGGAGGTTATCAGCAGAACTAACAATGTCAGAAACTGTTGATTTAAACCTTTTACAGCTCGGGGCCTGGCGGGATGGCTCAGTGGTCCAAAGTGCCTACCTGGGAAACCTTGGGTGGCTTCAGTGAACGCGGTTCGATCGCCGGCACCACATGCTGCGCCAGCCCTGCCCTTGGGGCGGGCTGAGCCAGCCATAAAAATGAGTGAATAAACAAACAAAGGTTCTGAAACAAGAAAAAAGTAAATAAATAAAATTTATAAAAAAAAATAAATAAATAAACCTTTTACAGCTCAACATACTAATCTAGCTTTACTTTTTATGCCTTGTTAAACTTTTCTGCTGAATGGTTAAGACTAAGTTAGAGCAAGATCTTGTAACAAAAAAAATGTCACTTTTGTATCTGATAAGTTGAGTCAAATCCCCTCAGTGAAACCATGTACAGTGTTTCGTAGAACTTTTGTCAGTGTCAGCTATCTTGATGATTCATTGACATTGCTTGAGCAGTTTTCTCTCTGTGAAACCCTGAGAGAACGTTTTCTTTCTAGGTGACTCTCTTCATGCACACTACGCATCATCAATCCCTTCCTCTGTGGCCCCATAATCTCCTTGAACAGAAAATTTGGGACATCAGTAATTATAGGGTGGTACAGTACAGGTTCACTTATGTTCTGAGTTCTCACTTACCTTGAAAGGCTAGGGCCAAAATATTAGCTATTTTTTGTAGCTCTCCTTTCTCTCTAAAGTTTGGTCTGCAAACTTAAGTTGTTAAACTTCCAGAAAAGAAGCTTAGTGATATTATTACCCTATAACATAGGCACTTGAGATTAACATCACAATCTTTCTGAATATCAAATGCCTGAGTCTTAACTTGGAACTGACATTTTCCATCAATTACTGATATTCTAACAAAAACATGTAGAAAGTGATTAGAAAAAACAATTACACATTTTTACCAGAAATTTTGAAATCTAACCATATAAACAATTGTGGCAGGTCAATCCTACAGCATTTTTTTCTTGTCTCTTGTTTTCTTTTATTACCTTTTTAAAAAATCAAACATTTGCTTTAGTATAGCAATTAGTATAGTATTGCTTTTTAGTATAGCAATAATTGATATGACATCAGAAACAGTATACATTTAGAAGATTAGGATGACAGGTATTTGAACCTTGATTTTTGTAGCCTGATGGGCATTTCAAAAAGTAGAGTGTGATGGACGGGGACCAGAGGCAGCTGTGGTAGGGCAGCTTCACCTGTGGGTTTTCTATTTGTTGTTTTCTCCCTTTCTTGAAATGCGATTGGTTGCTCCCTGAGTGAACCCTAGGATGAAAGCTGATGGAGGGCTTGGTTGTGCTTGTGACTGGGCATGTGGCCCTCCTTTACTTTGATGAGACCGTGGCCATGTTGGTGCCTGAGCATATGGTTCTTTTTGGCTTTGGGTGGTTGTGCACAAGATCACGCTGACTATCCTGAATAAAGCTGGGTTGTTTCGGAGGCTCTTTGCTCACTGAGGAGGGAATCTCGGTGAGGTCTGTGAACTAATTTCACCAGGTCTCTCATTACTACTTTTCTCACCGACAAACAATATTCCAACAGGTTTTAGTATTGCACATTGCTATGCTCACTGTAGTTGTTTAGTTCACATATATCAGCACATATAGTTAATATGGGTGAGAATTCTACCAACTAACTGATGGTAGTTTTAACAGATTCAAAAACCTGTTGCAGATTTTTAGGACCATTGTCTTAATCATCTTGAGTATATAAATGCATGGTTTGGCTCCTGCCATGTTTCCTAACTTTTCTCATTGATCTTTCTTTGTTGCTTAATCCTTAAATTCTCGCTTTCATTTTACCTGTGTTATGCCTTTCTGTTTTTAATTCTTCTTTTGAGTTCTTTTTTGAGTTGTTACACTTGGGAATTAGTGTACAATATTTACAAATGTAAGTCTGGCTTATTTCACTTACGAGTAAATGTTCAAAATACAGCCACTTATATATGAAGGCTTCAACTTTATCATTCTTTATAGGTGAGAAAACACCATTGTATAAAAATACCATATTTTTTCAATCATTCTTCAAAAGGTTTTCAAGATTTGAATATCACAAATTGTGCTGCTATAAACATAGGTTCACAAGTACCACTATGATATGATGTTTTCAGTCCTTTTGTGAAAATTCCAGTAGAGGATTAGTTGAATTGAATGGGATTTCCAGTCTTAATTTTTTAAGCAACCTCCACACTGATTTCCATAATGGTTGCACCAGTCTGCATTCCCACCAAGAGTGGGAAAGGGTTCCCTTTTCCCCAAGTCTCTTCAACATTTGTTGTTGGTTGATTTCTTTATGGTAGCCATTCTTTATGGGGTGAGGTGGTATCTCACTGTTGTTTTAATTTGGACTTCACAAACAGCTAGTGATATGGAGCATTATTTATGCATTTATTATCTTTTAATATTTCTTCCTCTGGGAAATGTGTGCTCATTTTGAATGCCATTTCTGCATAGGGTCTTTAAATGTTGAGGCCCTAATGTTTAGTTCTTTATAAATTCCAGAGAAAAGATCTTTGTCTGAATGCTTATTAGTTAAGAGTTTTTCCAAATTTGTGGATTATCTTTTCACTCTTTTGGTAATTTCTTTTGACATGCAAAAAGTTCTCATCAAGAGGAGGTTCCAGTTGTTTATTCTTTCAAGTATTACCTGTGCCATTTGATTTTTCTTCACGAACTTTCTGCCTACCCTGTTATCTTTAGGATTTCCTCTCTTCCAGGAGATTTAGTGTTTCTGATCTAATATTTACGATCTTTAATTTTCTTTTTTCTTTTTGTTTGTATTATGGCAGGCTCAGTCTATGCTTGGGATAAGGCTGGCACATCATGTGGTGCTGGGCATCAAACTGTGGTCCCTGCAGTTGCCTAAGCTTTCCTAAGCAACTGTGTTAGACCACTGAACCATCTTGCCAACCCTATTATCTTTAATTTTGACTTTAGCTTAGTGAATGTTGATAGACGTGGGTCAACATTTGGTTTTCAACAGGCAGAGATCCGGTTTTGCTAGCACCATTTGTTAAAGAGCCTCTCTTTCTTCCAGTTAGCAAGTTTGGCCTCTTTGTTCAAGATAAGATGGCTGAGTGTGTTTTTAGTTGCTCCTGCATGCTACAAACTATTCCTTTGAGCCTCAGGTCTATGTGGAGTTTTTTGGGGTTTTTTTTTTGTTGTTGTTGTTGTGGTTTTTTGTCAATACCATACTGAATTTATCACAGTAGCTTTGTAGTACAATTTCAATTCAGGAATTGGAATTTCTCCTGCCTTGTCTTAACTGCTCATGATTGCCTTTGCTATGCTAGGTATATTCTGGTTCAAAGTAAATTTTAGGAATGATTAATCTATGTCTGTGAGGTATGTTGGTGGTATTTTGATAAGACTTGCATTAAATCTGTATAATAATTTTGGGTGTATGACCATCTTCACAATGTTGGCTGTACCTGTCCAGGAGCATGGAATAACTTTCCATTTTCTGAAATCCTTTATGATCTCTTTTTCATAGTACTGTGATTATCAATAAATAGATCCTTTATTTTTTAGTTAGGTTAATTCCTAATTATTTCATTTGCCATTGGCTTATTTTAAAAGGTATTGTTTCTCTAATTTCTCCCTCAGTGTATTTGCTATCTACGTTGAAGAATGCATTAACTTTTGTGTATTGACTTGTTATGCTGCTATGCCTCCTGAATTTATGTATTAATTCTACTGGCTTTTTGTTGGAGTGTTTTGGGACTTCCAAGTAAAGTATCATGCCATCTACAAATAAGGATAACTTCTGCATTACCTGTTCTTATTCCTTTTATTTCTCTCTCTTGTCTAATGGCTATAGCTAATGTTTCCAGAACTATATTGAATAGGAATGGTGATAGAGAACATCCTTTTCTTATACCAGATCTAAGAGTAAAAGACCAGTTTTTCCCATTTAGAATTATGTTAGCTGTCGGATTGTCATAAATGGATTTTATCAGACTGAAGTAGAGGCCATCTATTCCAATTTTCTGTAGGACCTATGACATCAATGAATGTTGGACTTTGTCAAAAGCCTTGTCTGCATCAATTCAGATGATCATGGGGATTTGGATTTGGATTTGGATTTGGATTTGGATTTGGTTCTATTAATTTAGTGCGTTACATTTATAAATTTGTGTATGCTGAAGCATCCTTGCACCCCTGGCATGAATCTCACCTGTCCATGGAGTGCAATCTTCTTGGATATTTGCTGTATTCTATTTGCTAGGATTTTGTTGAAGATTTTTGCAAATATGTTTGTGAGAGAAATTGACCATAAATTCTTTTTCAGTTGAATCTTTCTGTGGTTTTGGTATCACTATAATACTTGCCTCCAGGAATGATTTTGGAAGATTGTTTCCTTTCCAATTTCATTGAAGAGTTTGAGGAGTACTAGGATTGTATGTTCTGTAAATATATTGTAAAATTCAGTGGTAAATCCATCAGGACCTGGAAATTTCAGTAAGTCTTTTTATTATGTTTTGTGTTTCATTGGTTGTTATTATGTTGTTGAGAATTCTTTTATCTTTTTCATTTAGTTTTGGTAACTCATACCTTTCTAGGAATCTGTCCATTTCTTCTGGGTCTTCAATTCTATGAGAGTAAAGATTCTCAAATTAGCTATTAATGACCTTCTGAATCTCCACTGGGTCCATGGTAATTTCAAACTTTTCTTTTCTTAATGCTTGAATTTGAGAATTTGTTTCTTCTTTTTGATAAGTTTAGCTAGGGGCTTATCAATTTTATTTAATCTTTCAAAGAACCAGCTTTTTGATTCATTAATTCTTTTATTTTTTACCTCGTCTTGAGTTCATTTCTGCTCTAATATTTATAATTTCCTTTCATCTTTAGGCTTTGAGTTTGGCTTGTTCTTTCTTTTCTAGATGTTTGAGGTGCAGCATTAGAGTGTTTTATTGTTCCCATTTTGTTTTTTCTAATTTTTGAGTTCAGAGATCTAAATTTCCCTCTGAGAACTGCTTTAATTGAATCCCACAAATTCTAATAATTTGTGCTTAAATTTTCATTCAATTCTAAATATTGTTTAATTTCTTCTTTAACCCATTAGTTTAGTTGCTGAGAAGGGAGATATTTAATTTCCTTGTATTTATGGAATTTTTGTAGTTTCTTTTGTCATTTATTTCCAGTTTCACGGCAGTGTGTTCAGATAACATGCATGGGATAATTTCTTTTTTCTTGCATGTATTTAAGCATGACTAGTATGTGGTCTAGTTTAGAAAATATTGCATGTGCAGCTGAATAAAATATGTATTTAGAAGTGATTAAGTGGAACACTCTACACACATCCACTAGGTAGAGTTGTTCCAAACGCTACCTCAGTTCTGCTACTTCTTAGCTAATTTTTGTCTGCTTGACCTATCTTTTTTGGGGATGAAGGGGTGTTAAGGTCTACTGTTAAGACTGTGCTATTGGATGTTAGGTTTTTATATCCATTAATGTTTGTCTTGTATAGCTGGGTGCTCCCATATTGGGTGCATACATATTTATGTGTGTTACCTCTTCATCTTTAATTTTTCCCCTAATCAGTATGTAGTGGCTTTCTTTATATCATTTGATCATTCTTAGATTGAAGTTGAGACTATCTGCAAACAGGATTGCTACACTTGCTTTTTCCTGATGTACCGGGGCATCTTTTGAGTTTCAGTCTATGAATTTGTTTATGAGTTAAGTGTGTTTCTCTTACACAGTATTTTTTTTTTTTAGATATTGCTTCTTAATTGTGCCAGTCTATTTCTTTTAATTGGCGAACTGAGTCCATTTAATTTGATGCTTATAATTGAGATGTATGCTTGAGCTGTTATTTACCTGCTGTCATTTATCCTTTTTCTCCTGTGTTTAACTATTTGTCCTATTGGATGGTTTATTTGCACTCTTTGATGTGTAGTTCTGGTCATTTTCATGCTTCTGTAAAATATCTTTTAAAAGTCTATGTACGTGTGACTTTGTGATCATGATTTTTTTCTTTTTTTAGTTTTTCTTGGTAATGAAAGTATTTCACTTCTCCATCAAACCTGAAAGAGACTTTTGCAGGTTACAACAGTGTGGGCTGGAATTTATTATCATGGAAGACTTGAGAAACTCTCCTCCATGCTCTTCTTGACCTTATTGTTTGTCAAGATAAATTTGCTTTTATTATGATGGATTTTCATTTTTATGTAACCTAGTTATTTTCTCTTGTGATTTTTAGTATATTTTTCCTGTGCTGGATTTCTGGGTGTTTTTTTTAATTGGATTGTTGTTATTTGGGATTCTATATGCTCACTTACCTGAATGCCAGAATGTTTCCTCATATTTCAGAAGTTTTCTGCTATTACTTCTGTCCATATTCTTTTTTTTTTCTTGTTTCAGAACTTTTGTTTACTTGTTTGGCCAGCTCAGCCTGCCCTGAGGGGCAGCAGCATGTGGTGCCGTGGATGGAACCGTAGTACCTGTAGTCGCCTAAGCTTTCCTAAGCAGGCGCTTTAGATCACTGAGCCATCCTGCCGGGCCCCTGTCCATATTCTTTTTATATCATTTGTATTGATTCATTTTTTTCTCATTTATGCCTTTTAATCTCACATTGTTCATCTTTGCATCTTCTTGAGGATGTTGAATTATTTTTTCCTGAATCCTTTTTTTTTTTTTGTCTTTTTGAGACAGGGTCTCAGTATGCAGTTCAGGCTGGCCTTGAGCTCACTTTTGTAGCCCAGGCTGATCTCGAACTCACACCGATCCTCCTGCCTCAGCCTCCCGAGTGCTGGGATTACAGGCGTGCGCCACCACGCCCGGCGCTGAATCCTAGTTATTTTTAAGAGGTTCTTTTTTTCTCACTAGCTGCAATTGTGTCTTCAAGATCTGAAACTCTATCTTCACTTTCATTCAATTGGTTTTTCCAACTTCTGATTGAGATTTTTAATTTCTTTGTATTTCTTTCAACCTCCTTCATGTGATATATTTCTTTCCTATATTGTTCATTCAGGATTCCATCATTTGTCTAATCCCCTCTAATTTTTTATATTTGTATTCATTAGGAACAGTTATTAATTCATTCATTATAGATATTCTTTCTTTTTTTTACTTCAGAGATTATTTCGGATCTGACATCCTCTCTAACTTTGTGCAGTTCCTTTACATCAGACACTATTAATTCAGAGATTTCCTTTTTGTGCTTTAGAAGTTATTTCTGACCTGATTTCCTCTATACCTTTATGCAGTTGTTTCTTTACCCAGATGCTATTAATTCAGAGATTTAAGCTGTGTGATTCCCAGTTTCTTCTATGCTAGTGGCTTCTGCATTTGTTCTGTGTGGGCTTGAGATTGCATTTTCCTTTTTCTTTTTGTCATTTTGTATAGCACTGTCCTCTGACCTTTGTGTAGAGATCTGATGAGGTTATGCCTTTAATACCTGCTAAAATTATTATCCAAGAGAGATTATATGGTTAGAGCAGCTATAATTTTATGTTTGCAAAACTACAGTTAGGAACACTAATGATAGGTAGTGATGACTAGCAGGAGACAAGAGTAAGAGCTCACAGTATATCTGTGTAGCCAAGCAGATATTAAATTGGAAATTTGTATTGAATTAGTTCCCTTAAGTTCTAGCTGATCCCCTCCTCTTGATATATCCAGGGTTTTCCAAGCAGTCTAGTTTCCCCCAGTTACCTGCTGCTTCATCTGTAGATCAAGAGATAAAGAGAGAAGATATTCTCATAGATCTGGGTCTAACACAGTATCTCAGCTTACTAGATTCAGATCTACCAAGTTTGAACTTGTCCAGATGTGCCTGGCTGGATCTGGCTGCTATACTCAGTTTCTTCCTGCTACAGCCTGTGAATGTCAAGCCGCCATGTTCCCCTACAAGGTGTTCAGTTCCTCTATTGGCTGGGTAGGTCTGACCCCAGCCTCTCTGTAGGGAGTTTTGTTGCAAGGTTCCACAGAAGGTGGTGGGCCTGGGATCTCAATATGAAATTTCCAGTCATGGCACCCAGGCAAAAGTTACCATACACACACCAGGGCTGGAGTTAGGATGGGGAGAGATCTGAGCCATGGGTGTGGGCATACAGAGCAGGTTGAAGGTCCCACACTCACGCTGGGCCTGGGATCTGGATGGGAAATTCCATTTCTAGTGCACAGGTAAAAGTTCCCACACACCCACTGGTCCTAGAATCTGGATGGGGAAGTTCCAGTCGCAATGTGTAGCAGTTTTCCTAAGGTGAGAATTTTTGGCTACAAACTTCCCTCAAGACAGTTTTCAGAGCTGGTCAAATAGCTGCATATATAACTGTAATTATTATGTATTCCTCTTGTAGTTTTCTCCTAGCAAGTACATAGAGACCTTCTTTGTCTCTTTTAATCACATTTGGTGTGAAGTTGATAATGTCAGAAACCAGAATACCTATCCCTGTTTTTTCTAGGCTTCTGCTTCATGGAATACTGTTTTCCATCTTTAACATTCAGCGTGTTAATTTCCTTTTGAGATAAATGTGTTTCTTGTATGCAACATACTGTTGGATTTTGTTTTTATATTCTGTAAGTCTTTCTTTTCATTGGTAAAATGAGGCTATTTACATTCATAGTTGTAACTGATAGGTATTGCCTGATCTTTGTGATGTTGTTTATTTATTGTAGCATCTATAATTATCCCCTTTGCTTAGTTGCCTGCTCTGCTTGGTGGTTCTCTTCTATTGTTGAAGTTGTGGTTATCTTTGTCTCTGAAATATTTGCTAGTATTCTTTGTACTGTTGGTTGGATTGTGATGAATTCCTTCAGTTGTTCTTTATCATAGAAGTATCTAATCTCACCATTAAATTCGATAGAAAGTTTTGAAAAATACATCCATCTGTGTTGAAAGTTGTTTTCTTTCAGGGCCACAAATATTTCATTGCAAGCATTTCTAGATTTTGTTGAGAAATCTGCCATGATTCTGATGGGTTTTCCTTTATAAGTGATCTTTTTCTTCTCTCTAATAGATTTAATATTCTGTTCTTTTGCTCAATTTTTGGAATATTGATTATCATGTGTCTTGGTGATTATTTTGATTATGGCTAGCTAGAATTCTATACATTTTGTTTATCTATATACATGAAAATCAGGTTATCTAAATCAGATTATTTTCCCATGCTTGGGAAATTTTCTCCTGCTATATCTACAAACAGTCTTTTTTGTTTTGTTTTGTTTTTATATTTTTTATATTTTTGGTGTGTTTTATCTCCAGCTATTAAATTGATACCTGTTAGTTTTATATCATTTTGCTTGGCATCATCTCGCAACTGTTGTATTGTTATTTCCTGGTGTCTCATTATTTTTAAAAGATGTTTCCTTTTGTGTTCACTACTGCAATGT
The DNA here is from genome assembly GCA_004027025.1 of Myocastor coypus. NCBI lineage: Eukaryota > Metazoa > Chordata > Mammalia > Rodentia > Myocastoridae > Myocastor > Myocastor coypus. The sequence goes on along the minus strand of PVJA010012656.1, from coordinate 18,453 downwards.
TATATTCAACGTACAAAATTCTGTCTTCAGTTTAATTCAAGCCGTTTTGCCAGATTTCAATGGAACTCTTAATGTGCTGGATATCATTAATCTGTTTCATACACTGTATCTCATTCTGATATTGTTCAGTGTTTCCAACATTTTCCTATTCCTTTCTATTTTTTAAATCTGTGTCTTCCTTAGATATATTGAACAATTCTCTCATGATTGTTGTCATTCTTTTACCTGAAAGTTTATCGCTTATCTGGTTTTCTCCTAAGTCTGGTGGCACATTATTTCTTTACTTCATTTGTTATTATCTCAGAAATTTCAGGTGTATGATTTCCAAGTTCTTCTATAACCTTGTCTCTTGGACTTTTTTTTGGGGGGGGTTAAGGTCTAAAATTGCCTTTTTTCCCTTCTTTTTGTCATTTTCTGCAGTAATGGTAGATTGGTAGGGTGCAGGTCTTCAATAATTTCACAAGAGTGGGGTAACAAGTTTGGCTCACCGAAACTTCTGTTCTGTGTGGTTTAGTGTGGCTTCTACCTCATTAAGGAGAAGGGGCAAAGCTTCAGTTTAAGAAGGGCCTAATTATGATGATCCAGCCTAAAGTTGTGGAAGTCTTTCTTGATGGTGGATTGCCACAGGATCATGCTCTGTAAGACGCCTGTAGGTCGCTGCTGTAGCCACAACTCCCTGGAGGTCTTCATGGTAAGCAGCAGTGGAGAGAACCAGTGAACTCCACTTGGAAACCTGGAGGGATGGGTGGGAAGCCTACCAGGTCTCTGTGGCAGTCTTCAAGGTGAACAGGTGAGGCCACTCTCAGCAAACTCCCTACCAAATTTTCTTAATCAGCAAGTCCTATTCACTCCATACAAACATCATCTTATTAGAGATATTTGAGTTTTCATGATGCAATTCAATCCGTTTTTTCTAGCATTCTAATCTCCAACTGAGAATCATTTGTGTTTTCTCTTGAAATTAATTAATATAGAAATAATTTGTATTAATATATATATATATATATATTAGGCAAATATTTTGTATATCATGCTAAGGTATATGTGTATTTTTTCTATGTCTAATTTTTCGGAAGGATCTGCAGAGTGTTCAGGGTCTCATTACTAGATTGGACTCCTAGTGGTCCTTCAGTTTACAGCCTCCCAAGAACTGAAACCTACAGAAGCATGCCACCATGCCTGGTCTCAATCTCAGTCTCATCGCTCTCTTGGGGAGGGGCTGGAAGTTAGGCCCAGGGATCGAACCCTCAGCCTGTGCTTGCTTGAAGGTGCCTTAATCCACTGAGCTATTGGATGGCTCTCTCTTTTTTTTTTTTTGCCTTTTTGAGACAGGGTTTCACTATGCAGTTCAGGCTGGCCTTGAGCTCAGTTTTGTAGCCCAGGCTGGTCTCGAACTCGCACAGATCCTCCTGCCTCAGCCTCCCGAGTGCTGGGATTACAGGCGTGAGCCACCACGCCCAGCTTGGATGGCTCTCTTATGTCTAACTTTAATCACTATTTTAAATAAGAGTATCACAAGTTGTGTGGGGTTGTGTTCAAGTTCATCATTTCATAAATACTTTCTTCTTTTCCTCAAAACTCAAGTCCATAGGTATTCTCCCTTGAACAAGGAAAGAATACTTATCACAGGTCAATGATCCATCTCAAACAATTGGAAAAAAATCTCTCTATAGTCTGAAAATAATATGTTTTAGAAAGCATTTGAGGGCTAAGGGATCCATGAGAAATAGATGAGATATAGCTCAAAATAAGAAAAAAATGTTCTGAGACCAATATATGATTCATCCTGTGTACATAAGTGTATGGTTTTGCTATTGATATGTTTTCTGCTTTGTCTGCTTCCAGTCACTTCATTGTTTAATCCATAACACATTCAGCTGTGTTAGGCCCTTAAGTTCTTATTTTCTTCTTTAAAGTTCTTATATTAGGGAGACTATACGATATTTACATATATAGGTCTGGTTTATTTCACTAATGAGTATATGTTCAATATACATCCATTTATATATGAAGTCTTCAAACTTATCATTCTCTATGGATGAGTAGCATTCCATTGTATAAAAATACCACATTTTTTTAAACCACTCTTCAAATGATGGGCATTTTGGTTGTTTCCAAGATTTGGCTATTACAAATTGGGGTGCTATAAACATAGGTGCACAGATATCGCTATGGTATGAAGTTTTCAGTTCTTCTGGGAAAATTCCCAGTAGGGGGATAGCTGCATTGAACGGAACTTCCAATTCTAGTTTTGTAAGGATCCTCCACACTGCTTTCCATAATGGTTGCACCAATCTGCATTCCCACCAGCAGTGAAGAAGGGTTCCTTTTTCCCCACAGCTTCTCCAGCATTTGTTGCTGGTTGATTTCTTTATGATAGCCATCCTTACTGGGGTCAGTTACTGTCATTCTCTCAAGAGTAGTACTTGAAAATAAGAGACTGGGCCAAATACCATATTCTTGACAGGCTACAATTTTGTATTTCCTTGAATTTCCAAATGTCTGTTTCAAAATTGTGTAACTGCTTATATCACATCGTATGGAAAGTTATTAGAATATCAATGATGGTCAGAAAATATCATTTCCAAGCTAAGTCAAAGATATTTGATACTCAGAAAGCTAGTGATGATAAGCTCAAGTACCTATGTTATAGAGTAATAATATCACAAAGCTTTTCTGCTGGAGGGTTAAGAATGTAAGTTAACAGACCGAAAATTGGAGAAAAAGAAGGGCTATAAGGATAGCCAATATTTTGGCCCTAGCCCTTCAAGGTCAATGAAGACCCAGGATATAAGAGAACCTGTGCTGTAATATCCTATAACTCAAAAGTGTCCCAAATTTCCTGGTCAAGGAGATTATGGGACCTCAGAGGAAAGGGATGAATGAACTGCAGTGCGTCTAGGGAGAGTCACCCAGAGAAAAACATTCTCTCAGGTTTTCACAGAAAGCAAAATGACCAAGCAATGGCCGTGACTCATCCCAAAGGCTGACACTAACAACAGTTCTCCAAAGTACTGTCTATGGTCTCAAACTTAATCCTGAGGTGATTTGTATCCTGGAAGATACAAAAAAAATGTTTTGTCATACAGGTCTTGCTTCGACTTGCCCTTGACCACCCAGTAAGAAAAAAAAATGCTTAATTACAACGCATGAAACGCAGAGCTAGATTGGTGAGATGAGCTTTAGGAGGCTTAGATTCAATAGCCTCCAACATCACAAGCTTCACTGGTGGCCCCCTGCAATTGCAAAACCTTTGACTCTGTATGTATCTGCTTCCTCTTAGTCCAAAGAGAAGTATATTCTTTTCCTTTTTTCTTAAATTTTTCTAAGCAGCATCAATAGGGAGGTGGGTCATGCCCACACACTGTACTCTGTAGAATGACTGTGAGGACAATATGCAATATGTCAACTTTCAAAGAAAAGAAAGGGGAAAAGAAAAAAAAGTAATGTGGAATTAGAAAGGTTAATGTTAAATTGTTTGACCAATCTTATATACCTATATGTATTAATCTAAACTGATCTGATGATGAAAATATGTAATATAACCATTGTTAAATTTAAACAATAAAAAAAATGAAACAAAAAAAATAAAAAAGAAGAAAAATTGTTCTGAAGTGAATTTATAATGCTGAGATTTTCTATTAACCAGTTCTTTGATTTGATTCGATTTGATTTGATTTGATTTGATTTGATTTTCTGAAGACCTATGTTCATTCTTCATTTGGGCTATGATTATCCCCTAAGTCAAAGTGTCTCTAATTATGTGAAGAGAAAATCCTCAAGCTCTTTTGTGGAAAAAGGTTTAAGAATAAAATTCTGAAAATTAAGACTCCCCTGAAGGATCACTGCATATTCCATAGAATGCTTACTGGATTCAGAGAATTTTTAGGTCACTAAATTTAAACCATTTTTTTTTTCAAAAATTAGAGACACTTTTTCCATGATCTTATATAAGTTTCGCAATTAATCACATCTTACAGAGACTACTTTTTGAATTAATAAATGGGGCTACCATTGTGGACAAAGACAATTCCATAAGGATTTTGTGATTCTAATTATACCATATATGGGGCACACGGAAAGCAAAACCTAAACTTCTGAAGGACAAATAAAATACAATTGATCATGAAAAGAATAATAGTTACAAAAGAGACACACGTACAGTCCAATATAGGGGAATTCATGTAAATATTTTAACTAACAACAATTAATATCGTAAATAAATCATATGAAATGATTATCCAGATAAATCAAAAGATGTACATACTTGGTTGTATCACAGAAGTGTGGCTTTAGGATCTATATCTAATGTGTCACTCCCTAGTTTTTGGTACTGTTTCCTGCTCTACTATTTAGTGAACAGGAATTGAGGAGCTTTGCTCCATCACTCCCTTCAGCTACTATCCTAAACTTGGCCATGTCGATTATAAACTGAATTACTTGAAAATAAATGAGTATGCTTCAACCTCTCCTTAATTTTTTAATGATATTTTTCAGGTAAGAGGTATCTGACTAATATAATTAAAACCAAGAGTGAGATCATTATTATGATTATTCCAAACTATTAGTTTAGAAATAAGTGGAATGGACTTGTGTGAGCTGTGAAAGATTTATAGATGTAGGTTGAAGAATCTTCAGAATGTTTGAGGGAGATACTCATTAGTGATTGTCAGCAGAATGTAGAAAATCAGAATGTGTAAAGGAGTAAAGACAGGAAAGGCCAGGTTCAGGGCATTTTAGTTGAGAACAAAGACTGCATTGGCAGTTGGACTAGAGGGATGTGTGTTACACATTGGCAGAAAATGTCCCTTCAATTTTACCCTAAATCAAGCCTGATAAGAAGACAGATTAGGGGGTTGGACTAAATAAGCTGGCAGACAGAATTTCAACAATGTTCAAAATTCAATTGTAGGCATAGATGTTGCTGAATGCTTTTAGCCAGATGTATGGTGAGAATCAAGAGGTAGAGTAGAAAAATTTGGAAGTTATACTTTGGTTCACAAGATATCGTTTGTAAATTTGGGACCAAAAGAGTATGTGTGGTAAAGATATTAACAACATTAAAATAAAACCAAGTATTTTGGTGTTGGACAAAGAGAATACATCAGTAAGGGGATCTCAGAAGTTATCAGGACCTCATCCATTGAATATCCATCAGTATACAAATTTTAGTCTTTCACTTGAGACTAAAGTAACTGAGAATCCCCTAGTAAAAAGGGGTCACATGAAGAATTGCTTTTTGGGAATTCATTTTATCACACACAGCCACTTGAGCACTTATAAGTCACATAAACCATAATTGAAGGGGTTTTGCTACCATTTACACTAACAAAAGACCTAAGCATTTTTCATGTGATTCTAGTTTTATTGGCTTGCATATTGGAAGAGCTATGGTATTAACTCTTACCCTAGACTTCAAATGGAGTCCTGAGAGGACAGACCAGAAGCCACGAGACTACAATTCAGGAAGCTATGAGGATGAATGGAATGGTACAGGGGAAACCCCAGGAATCTTAAGATGCAAGGGGGTGAAATGTCTGTGAGGAAAGTATCAGCTGTGAGTGGAGGGCCATTGGTGATGCTATTTTTGGCTCGTTATCCAGCCAATAAATATGTGCACTACCATACCTACATTTTTGTGGGTAAAATACTTATTATTTGTTCTTTCGGTAAATATACTAATGTAACAGTATATTGTTGTTATTAATTCTAGTCACTGTGTTGTATATTAAGATCAACAGAGCTATGAAGTTCTGTTGAAGGGAAAATGAGCCTCCTTCATCAGAATCTCCTTTTTGTTCTGTCCTCCAGAGTCTAGAGTCCACCATATTGCTCTCTGCTTTTGTGAATTTGACTGTTTTGCTTGCATACATGAAAGGCATCTTTCTGTGTTTGTTTAGTTTGGATAGAATGTCTTCTAGATTTATCTGTGTAGTAACTAATAGGGCAAATAGATCGAAGGCTGAACAATATCCGACAGCATAAGTATACCACATATTTTAACCCATCCAGCTGTCCAAGAGTATATAGGTGGTTTTGAAGTTTTAGTTATTAGGAATTCCTAAGTGGTACACATGAGAGTGAGGTACTGTTGGAATATTTTGTTCTCAAAGTTGTGTGTGTGTGTGTGTGTGTGTGTGTGTGTGTTAGAATTTGTGTGTGTTAGAATTGAGTTGGCTAGTGTGGTAGGAGATGATGGAAATCTTCAGAGAATGGGGTCTAGTAGGCAGGCCTTGCATTACAGGAGCCATACGCTCAGCGGAAAGCCCATTGTTTACAGTGAGTTCTTGTTACACACACCTGTTAAAAATCCTGATCCTAACCCTACAAGCTCTCTCTGGCTTTCTATTTAATATGCTTCCATTGAAACCCTTGCATTACTGTTGCCATGTGCTGATAGAATCCTTAATCTGAAGCAAGACAGTATTAACCCTATTTCCTGAGCTTTTCAGGTTGTAGGCTAAATAAACCTTTTGTATTCGTAAGTATACTTCCTCAGGTATTGCTTTATAGAACACATATATTTTGAGATATTGGTAAGTATTCATAAAAATTTAGAAAAACACTTTAGTGAATATTTTTGTTAAAGATGAGTGCACTAGATTTCCTATCCGCTAGACAAACACAAAAAATCAAGACTTCACCTATATGCTGCCTACAAGACTAACTTTAAGCACACACAGGCATTAGCTGTTTCCAATATGAACAGTTATTACCTAGTTTCATCAGCTACCATAGTGTCATTTTGTTTTGTTTTCACTAGCACAATCATCATTTTCTGACTTAAATGTCCTCAGAAAGATCTATTTATTTAAAGCAGAGAGATTTTCACAGGTTTAGTATCTTTCAACCTTGCTTCTGGAAAGACTGTCCACTAGGCCACTCTAGATCAGGTCTACCTTTGGCAGGAGTGAAGAGTGCATCCTCTTGAACAGTTGTTGCAGGGAAACAAGTGTCGAAGATGCATCTACCCCTGGAGCCATTGAAAAAGCAATACAGTTGTCTCCCAATGCACAGAAATTGTGTAACCTGTGTGAGGTAAGGCTCAGTACTTTTTTTAATTTTAATTTTTATTATTTTTAATAACAGATAAGAATATGAGAGTTTCAAAACATGTTAGTAGCACATTCGCAATAGTTGAGACACTGCATATTGTTGTCCTCACAAACATTATACGGAGCACAGGGTGCAGATGTGACAAATTTTCTAATCGATATTGGTTCCAAAGTTAAAGAGAGAGAGAGAGAGAGAGAGAGAGAGAGAGAGAGAGAGAGAGAGAGAGAGAGAGAGAGAGAGAAAAGAAGAGAAGAAAAAAGTTTTCTTCTCTTTGAACTAGGATGAAATAGTTGTATACATAGTTCAATGTTTCATAATTGCAGTGTGTTACGGGTGAAACTGGAAATGTTGAGGGCTGTTGATTTGGGCCTCTTACAAGTCATCGTATGAATCTAGCTCTGCGTTTTATGACTTGTAATTAAGCTTTCCTGCTGGGTGAATTAAGTGTAAGCTAAAGCAAGACCTGTCTAACAAATCTTTCATCATTTGTACTTTCCAGGGTCAAATCTCCTCAGGATTAACTTTAGAACCATATGCAGTGCTCTGTAGAACTGTTGTCCATGTCAGCCATCGGGACAAGTCACTGCCAATGCTTGACCAGTTTGCTCTCTATTAAAGCCTGACAGACGTTTTCTCCCCAAGTGTTATGGTTTATGTCTAGTTGTCCCCCGAAAGCCTCATGTAGTCATTGGGCGGGGACTTCTAGAATTTGAGATTTAATCCATGATCACTGGGATTATGGGTTTTAGTACTGATGGGATTATGGGTTTTAGTATTGATGGGATTATGGGTTGAAGTACTTCTGGGATTATGTGTGTAGCCTAAGGCGCGGGCTAAGGTGGAGAGCTTGAATGTAATATAAAGAGAGACCGAGAGACAGACTCAAGCTGTTGTTGCTGCTCTGCTGCCCTGATTGATTGGCTGCCTCTGCCACCATTTTGCTGCTGTTCTGCTACCATGAACTGGATGCTCTCCGTCCTGCTCCACTCAGCCTTAGGCCAGCCGAATATGGACTGAAACCTCTATGAACTGTGAGCTAAATAAACCTTTCCTTCCTTCATTTTGAGTGTCGGGCATTTGTCCCAGCAACGAGCAAAATGTAACTAAGACACCAAGTGACTCTCCCTAGGCACACTATACTTCAGTTATCCCTTTCCTCTGAGGTTCCATAATCTCCTTGACCAGAAAATTTGGGAAACCCCTGAGTTATAGGATGTTACAGCACAGGTACTCTTATGTCCTGAGTCATCACTGAACTTGAGGGGCTACAGTCAAAATGATGGCTATCCTCATAGCCCTTCTTTTTCTCCATTTTTTTGGTCTGTTAACTTACATTCTCAACCCTTCAGCAGAAAAGCTTCATGATATAATTACTTTATAGCATAGATAACTGAGCTCAGCATCAGTGCCTTTCTAAATGTGATACATCTAACAGTTAGCTTGACATTGGTATTTTCCTTCAATCATTGATATCCTAATAAATCTCTACAAATTGTGATGAAAGCAGTCGCACATTTTTACACAGACATTTAGAAATCTAAAGATGTACAAAGTGGTAGCCTGTCAAGCCTATGGTAATTTGCCTAGTCTGCTTTTCTCAATTAATACCCTTTTTTTTTAATGTTTTGGTTAACCAATCACTTACTTGAGAGAGAGAGTATAGCAGTTACTGAGTTTACAATAGAAGCAGCACACATCTGAAAGTCCCAAATGACACACATTCTAAGAGTAGTTTTAGTGTTGCTTAAAAATATTTGATTGCCATTCAGCTGTGTTATGCCTTTCCATTTTTATTTCTTCTTTAGATTTCTTATACTAGGGAGACTATACGATATTTACAAATTTAGGTCTGCTTTATTTCACTTATGAGTATATGCTCAAAATACATCCATTTATATATGAAGTCTTCCAGTTTGCCATTCTTTATAGCTGAGTAATATTCTATTGTATAAAAATATCACATCCTTTTTAGTCATTCTTCAAATGATGGACATTTTGGTTGATTTGGCTATTAAAAACTGGGCTGCTACAAATATAAGTGCACAGATATCACTATGGTATGATGTTTTCAGGTCTTCTGGGAAAATTCCCAGTAGGGGGATAGCTGGATTGAATTGGATTTCCACTTCTAGTTTTTTAAGGATGCTCCACACTGCTTTCCATAATGGTTGCACCAGTCTGCATTCCCACCAGCAGTGGAAAAGTGTTCCTTTTTCTCCACAGCCTCTCCAGCATTTATTGCTGGTTGATTTCTTTATGATAGCCATTCTTTCTGGGGTGAGGTGGTATCTAAGTGTTGTTTTGATTTGCATTTCATGGATGGCTAGTGATGTGGAGCATTTCTTCATGTATTTATAGGCTTGATGAATTTCTTTCTCTGAGAAATGTGTGTTCATCTTAGACGCCCATTTTGGAAGTGAGTGTTTGAATTTTGAGACCGTAATGTTTTTTAGTTCTTTATAAATTCTAGATAGTAGACGTTTTTCTGAATACTTGTTAATTAAAACCTTTTTGAAATTTACGTGTTGTCTTTTCACTCTGTTGGTAATTTCTTTAGAGGTGCAAAAAATTTTTAGCTGGAGGAGGTCACAGTTGTTGATTCTTTGAAGTATTAAATGTTTATTTTGATTTTTTTTTTTTTTGATTTTTTGAGACAGGGTCTCACTGTGCAGTTGAGGCTGGCCTTGAGCTCACTTTTGTAGCCCAGACTGGTCTCGAACTCGCACCAATCCTCCTGCCTCAGCCTCCCGAGTGTTGGGATTACAGGCGTGCGCCACCACACCCGGCTTTTATTTTGATTTTTGTCCATGAACTCTTTGCCTACAATGTATCTTTAAGATTTTCTACCACTTTTTCTTCCAGGAGATTTAATGTTTCTCTTTTAATATTTAGATACTTAATCAATTTTAGCTTTAGTTTAGTACCTCATAATAGATGTGAATCAAGTTTTAGTTTTCAAAATATGGCAGGCCAGCTTTTACAACAACATTTGTTAAAGATGCTGTCTTTCTTCCAGTGAATGTGTTTGGCCACATTCTCAAAGATAAAGTAGCTGAGTATGTTCATATTTGCTTCTGCACCTTCTAATCTATCCCACTGATCCTTAGGTCTGTTTTTTTTTTTTTTTTCCAATACCATGATGATTATATCACTGTGCTATTGTAGTATAACTTGAGGTCAGGAATTTTAGTGCCTCTTGCCTTGTCTTTGTTTCGCAGGATTGTCTTTGCAATGTTAGGTCTTTTGTGGTTCCAAATAAATTTTAGGAAATATTTCGCCAGGTCTATTAGGTATATTGATGGTATTTTGATAGAATTTGCATTAAGTCTATATAACAATTTAGGGAGTATGGCCATCTTCAGAATGTTGTTTTTTTCTGTCCAGGAGCAGGGACTATCTTTCCATTTCCTAAAATCCTCTTCAATCTCTTTTTTTCAGAGTACTGTAGTTTTCATTGAAAAGGTCTTTTACTTCTTTAGGTAGGTTAATTCCAGAGGATTTTATCTTCTTCAGTGTAAATGTGAAAGTTATTGTTTCTGTAATTTATCTCTCATTGTGTTTGTTATTTTTGTAGAGGAATGCTATGGATTTTGCATGTTGACTTTGTATCTTGCTATACTATTGAATTTGTGTATTAATTCTAGTAGCTTTCTGATGGAATATTATTTTGAGTCCTCCCAGTAGATTATGTCATTTTCAAATAATGATAATTTAATTTATTCTTTACCTATTCTTATTCCTTTTATTTCTCTCTCTTGTCTACCAGCTGTAGCTAATAATTCCAGAACTATATTGAGTAGGAGTAATGATAGCGGACATCTTTGCCTATTACTAGATCTGAGAGTGAAGGGCTCTAGTTCTTCTCTTTTTAGAATTATGTGAACTGTTGCATTGTTATAAATTGCTTTTACCAAATTGAGCTCAAGGCCATCTATTGGAATTTTCTGTAGGACTCTGTACATGAATGAATGTTGGACTTTGTCAATAACGTTTTTTGCATCAACTGAGATTATCATGTGAATTTTGTCTTTGGCTCTATTGATATAGTGTATTACATTTATAGATTTGCATATTTTGAACCATTCTTGCATCCCTAGGATGAATCCTACCTGGTCATGGTGTATAATCTTCTTGATGATTTGCTGTATTCTATTTGCAAGATTTTATTGAGGTTCTTTGCATCTATGTTCATGAGAAAAATTGGCCTGTAGTTCTCTTTTTTAGTTGCATCTCTCTCATGTTTTGATATAAGTGCAATACTTGATGCTAGGATTGATTTTGGGAAGATTGCTTTCTTTTCAATTTCATTGAAGTGTTTTGAGCAGTATTGGGATTATTATGTCTTCTTTAAATTTCTTGTAGAATTCAGTGGTGAATCCATCAGGTCGAGGACTTTTCTTTGTCTTTAGGCTTTTTATTACATTTTGTATGTCACTGACTGTTATTGGGTTATTGAGAGTTGTTATACCTTCTTTATTCAGTTTTGGTAATTTTTACCTTTCTAGGAACCTGTCCATTTCATCTGTGTCTTCAACTCTGTGAGAGCAAAGATTCTCAAAGTAGCTATTAATGATCTACTGAATCTCTGCTGTGTCTGTAGTAATTTCATCCTTTTCATTCCTTATTGCTTGTTTGACTTTCTTTCTTTCCTCTTTTTGATAAGGTTAACTAGGGTGTTGTCCATTTTGTGTAGTTTTTCAAAGAATCAGCTTTTGATTCATTAATTTTTTGTATTGATTTCTTTGTCTTAATGAATAAATTGCTGTCCTAATGTTTATAATTTCCTCCCGTCTTTAGGCTTTTGTATTCATTTGCTCTTCTTTTCCTAGTCAGTTTAAGAGTATTTATGAGTTTCTCTTATATTTTCTTAATTTGTGAGTTCAGAGCTATAAATTTCCCTCTAAGAACTTCTTTCATTGCATCCCATAAATTCTGATAGGTTGTGTTTGAATTTTCATTAAATTGTAGACATTGTTTGATTTCTTGTTTAGTTTCATCTGTAACCCACTGGTTGCTGAGAAGTGTGTTGTTTAATTTCCATGTATTTATGGGTTCCTTATGGTGTCATTTTTCATTTATTTCCAGTTTCATTGCACTGTGGTCAGATAATATGCATGGATAATTTTTGTTTTCTTCCATATACTTAAGCATAGCCTATGTACTTGTAAGTAGTCTAGTTTGGAAAATTTCCTATGTGCAACTGAAAAAATGTGTACCCAGAAGCACTTAGGTGGAACACTCTTTGTATGTCCACCAAGTCATGTTGTTCCATGTTTTCATTCAGTTTTGTGACTGCTTTGCTAATTTTTTTTTGTCTGCTTGACCTATCTTTTTGGCTAAAAGTGTGTTAAGGTGACCTGTGAAGATTGTGGTATTGAAAATTAGATTTTTCATGTTCACTAATATTTGTCTTACATAACTTGCTGCTCTCATGCTGGGTGTACATATTTACTAGTATTACCTCTTCAACTTCAGTGTTTTCCTTAACTAGTATGTAGTGGTCTTCTTTGTTTCATGTGATCAATCTTGGCTTGAAGTTTAGACTATCTGCAAACAGGATTGCTACCTCTGCCTTTTTCTGAAGTGCTGGGGTATTTAGTATTGTCTTCCATCCTTTGACTTTTAGCCTATGTGTTTCTTTATGAATTTAATGTGTTTCTTGGATACAGCATATTGTTCAATTTGCTTCCTCATCCATTCTGCCAGTCTATTTCTTTTAGTTGGAGAATTGAGTCCATTTACTTTGTTGTTCATAATTGAAATGTGTTGACTTATAATTGGTGTCTTTTACTTACTACTGTTTGCCCCTTTTTCTGCTGTGTTTAATTGGTTGCCCTATTTGGTGTGTTCTTTCTGTTCTCATTTGTAGAGTTCAGGTCATTCTGGTCCATCTCTAAAATATTTTTAGTAGTCTCTGTAGGACTGGCTTTGACATCATGAAGTTCTTTAGTTGCTCACTGTCGTGGAAGTATTTCACTTCTTTGTCATATCTGAAAGAGGCTTTTGTAGGGACTTTGGTATTCTGGGCTGGAATTTGTTTTCATGGAGGACTTGAAGCACTCTGCTCAATGCTCTTCTTGGGTTCATGGTTTGTGTATGAAATCTGCCATTATTCTGATGGGTTTTCCCTTAAATATAATCTGTTTCTTTTATTTCACAGCTTTTAGTATATTACTCTTCTGCTTGATTTCTGGGATCTTGACTATTATATGGGTGTATTTTTAGTCAGGTTGATGTGTTTTGTACATCTGTATGCTTCAGTTATTAAATGTTTGATTATTTTCTCATATTTTGTGAGTTTTCTGCTATTACTACTGCCCATATTCTTTTTATATCATTTGTATTGACTTCTTTCACATCAATTCCTATTTTTCCCATGTTGTTCAATTTTGCAGCATCTCGCAGATGTTGAATTATTTTTCCCTGCATCCTAGTCATTTTTAAGAGATCCTTTCTCACCTTTTCATTTGCTGTGATTGTGTCTTCAAGATCTGAAATTCTATCTTCATTTATGTTCATGCAATGTTGCCAGCTTGTGATTGAGATTTTATTTTCTAGTATATGACTTTGAAACTGTTTCCTGCAATCCATTTCTTGCCTATATTGCTCATTCTGGGAATTTATCATTTTTCTATTCTCCTCTAATTTTTTGTCAAGGTCTTCTTAATAGCCTTTAAGTATTTGATTATAGTTATCCTTTCTTTCTCTACTTCAGCGATTGTTTCTGCTCTGATTTCCCCTCTACTTTTCTACAGTTTTTCTTCTAGTTTAGATGCTATTAATTTAGAGATGTCTTTTTTTTTTTTTTTTTTAACCTCAGAGGTTATTTCTGGTCTGATTAACTGTATACTTTTCTACAGTTATTTTCCACTTCAGATTCTATTAGTTCATGCATTTTTTTAACTAAAGATGTTATCTTTGATCTGAGTTTCTCTATAAATTTCTGTGCATGTCTGTCCACCTCAGGTGCTTCCAGTTCAGAGATTTCAGCTGCATGGTTCCCATTTACTTCCATGATGTTGTCTCCTGTATTTGTTCTGTTTGGTCTTTTGACCTGAAATTGCACCTTGCTCCTTCTCTTTGTACTTTTGAATGACCTCTGCACTTTGGTGAAGCTATGCCCTTAGCACCTATTGAAATTTGGGTCCAGATCCACCAATCTTGATCCCTTCCAGATGTTCCTGGCTGGGTCTGGCTGTTGTGCTCAGCTTTTTCCTGCTGCATCTGGGTGCAGTCCTGGTTGGTCATCGTGGATGGGTGGAGGCAGAGTTCCTGTGGCTGGAAGGCTGGCGTTACACATCAGCAGAGAGGGCCTACCTTAGTGCAGGCCCCTACTAACTTGTTGTGGAACTGTTTCATTGCTGTTTTGTCTTTTTTTCTCATTCAAATGAATTTTAAAAATAATTAGTATAAGTCTAGATATGCATAATGTAAGCAACACACTGGCTATAGGTGGCACCAGTCAAAGGGCTTATAGCCGGGATGAGATAAAAGGAAGAAAGAAGGTTAAAAAAGAAGGAAGCCAGTGTTGTTGCCATTTCGCTTACTGCCTCCTGGCTGCCTTTCTATGACATATTGCTTTTCTGCCATACCGTTGTATCATGCTGCTTGGCCTTGGAACCAGCCAATCATTCAGAGAAACTTATCCAACCTATGAGCTAAATATCAATCTTTTCTCCTTTAACTTGTGGGTGTCAGGTATTCTGTTCCAGCAGTGAAGAAATAACTAAGACAGTCTCATAGGACTAGTCCTAAGTTGAACAAAGTACATGCGGGGATCTCTGTGATGACTAACACATATTTACATATTGGGGTAAATATTAGCCTAGCCATAAATAACTTAAGGAAAGATTTATAATAAAATTTGAATTTATATTAAAACTCTAACCATAACTTTAAAATGATATCCCACCATAAGATCTTTACCACACTGCAGCACAATAGGTACATACACACATTTCAATACACTATCTGTCTCTCTCTCATGCACACACATGCACACACACACACACACACACACACACACACACACTTAGTATGTAGAAGCAGCACAATAAAAGTGTAAGTTAACCAAACTCATTTGGTTATTTTAAGTTTAAATACACTTGTAAAAGTCTATTGTAAGATCATTAGAACAGTAGTATGTTAATAAAATATGTTCACTATTATATTAAAAAGAGTGTCAATTACTGTATTTTTCAGCTGTTTTACTCACTATACCAAATATATATTTTGGAAAAGCTGTTATAGTGATAATGACTACAAATATATTAGTGACAAAATTTTACATAAAATTCTAATTCTATCATGGTTAATGATATGTAGTTCTTTTTCACTATACTCATAAAATGAGTATAGTGAAAACTTGCTAACAGTGACATTAGGACTAAATCATATTAGGACTAAAGACTAAGAGTCTAAAGTTTCTTCTCAGGACTGGGTTGAAATAGGGTATAAAAACTACTAATATATATAAGTATTATTTTATATTTCTCTGAACAATTCTAAAGTATTCTACACATCTTATATTCTTGCATGGGTCGTAAAATATACTAAAATATATAAATATATGCTTGTGTCTGATTTTTCAGAAAGATTTAATGTATATTAATTTTCTTGAAACAAAATTATGAATTATTAAAGTTTTTTTATGTTATATGAACAATGAAAAGTAAAGAATTTACAACTTGTCCTAGTTAGAATCTGACTTGAAGTCTACTGACTATACAGTTCTGCATTATTTTCTATTAATTTAGTTGTCATGTGTCTGAGTGGCAAGGAAGGTGACTAAGATGGATTTTGGTGGCATTGCTGCTGTGCTACTGCCTTCCCACAAGACTAAAATTAAGGGTAAAAGGATGGTGCCAATTAATTTGGTTGTGGGAATTTTAAAGCACCCTAATATTGAATTTGTGATATGTGCGTTTTCAGGCTTTTAGCCAGCTCTAGATTGAGGATCAAGAACAATAAGCTGACTGATTTAAATGTTTTCAGTTTGGCCAGAAAGCAAATTCTAGTGAAGTCTTGGCCTACAAAATTAGAGAAGAGAACTTCTCTGTTAAAAATATCAACATTTTTTAAAGTCCAGTTACTTTGTATTCATACAATAGAAAAATGGCTTGGGGGCCTGTCAAGAGAGAGCAAGACCCCCTCCTCCAAATGCACAAACCTGCAACAGCGGAAGGTTTGCATTAAGAAGAGAACCTAAAGAAACTGTTGGAGACTGGTTCCCCATGGAAATAATTCCCCAGGATTCCTCACTCCATGACACCTATGACTTTAGAGGCATCTTTAACAGCTAGAAATATGCAGAAGTGCCTAGCTGTGCATAGAGGTATGGTTTGTAGAGGCTTCACTCAAATTTTAGAAGAAAGCTTTGGCATCCAGCCAAGATAACCCTGTGAGCTCAGTGTTTGAAGCTGCTCTGTGTTAAGTCAAAAGTACAGTAGAGACACCAAAAAGTTGGAGAAACCAAGCACAGGGAACAACTGAGACAAACCAGAAAGAATGAAGAGAGCTCTCCCCTGAAAAAAGAAGCCATGAGAGGTACAGCCATTGGCAGTGCCATAGGCCTAGGCTCACCCATGGAACTGAGTTCAACTTTCACACTGGGTATGCAACTTAGAGCTACAGGGTTTAACATTTGCCTTACTGTGTTTGTTCTTGCTTTGTTTTTTTATACCCCTTTTTTCTCTCTTTGAAATGAAATATTTATCCTCTGCCATTGTATATTGGAAGCAATATTTACTTTTTGTTTTTGCTCGAGCCTAGAAGTACAACTTTGCTTTAAGTCTCATAAATGTCACACATCTGTAATGGTGGAATTATTCAGACTTTCATAACTCTTACAGATAGATTAAATGCATTTTGAATGACGATCTATGAGGCTTTTTGCAAGTCAATGTTGGAATGTTATGGTTTATATCTAAGTCATTCCCCAAAATCTTGTTGCAAACACGGGGGAGAGTTTTAGGAGGTAATAGCATTACAGGGCCTGTATATGTGGATTTCTCGGTGAGAGGAGACAAATCACTAGAACAGTCCTGAAAATATTTATTTTCCTTCCCAGCTCCGCTGTCCTTCATTCTGCTTCCTCTGCTCTCTGACGTGAGTAACTCTCCGCTATGCCAGGTTGTTTCTTCTTTGGAGCCAGCCAAACTGAATTGAAATATGAACCAAAATAAACCTCACCTGCTTTAAATGGTGGGCTCGGTATTGTATCCCACCAATGATAAAAGTGGTTAAGAGAGGATTTTATGACAAACTTCATCCTTTGACCACATGATTGACCCAAACTTGGCACCAAATAGTTCAGAAACTCCTTTATCAGCAGGTATGTCAGAAGGTTCTGTTCCACCTAAGCTTTGGGCTTGCCGCAGCTCTTTAGCTATCGCAATGTCTTGGCCTTCTTGACTATGCCAGAAAACCTAAAAATTTCTTGACAGATTAAATTTTTAAGAGTTTTTGAATATAAAGTAAGCCCTGGATGAGTATTTCAAGTGAATAGACAGCAACAAAGTTTCAAAGAACAGAAACAGTTGGAGTATACTGACATCATTAATAATAGAATGTGAGTATTAGAGAACTAATAATAAAAAGTCAAGTAGAACTTGTGGGGATAAAAAAATTCATGAAAAAAATTAGAAGTTACAATCGAGAGCATGATAAAAACGTTGACAAAGCATAAAAAGAACTTGTGAAACTGATGATTTCTAAAAACAAAAGGGAAACAGAAAAGAGACGATAACAAAATGAAAATGACATTGTTATAAAGAATATATAATTTTTTTTTGTCTTTTTGAGACAGGGTCTCACTGTGCAGTTCAGGCTGGCCTTCAGCTCACTTTGGTAGCCCAGGCTGGTCTCGAACTCACACCGATCCTCCTGCCTCAGCCTCCCAAGTGCTGGGATTACAGGCGTGCGCCACCACGAAGAATATATAATTTAGTTAAAGATTCAAACAACTCAGTAGCTGGGAGACAATTTATCTGATTAAAGAAGGGCAAAAAATATGAACAGTCAGTCATCTTGCTATAAAAATTGTCATTGAGTGGCTAAAAATATGTTCTATAGCCTGTCAGCGGCCCGACACTGTGGGAGTGGTGGGCTTGGCGCTCTGGGTCGCGTGGAAGAGGAGAGCCCAGGTCCCACGCATAGGGCCGACGTGCCCCCAAGCCCGAGGCCCGGTCAGAGCTAAGAACATACCTAGAAGCCAAGCCATGGACCCACCTGCACGTAAAGAGAAATCCAAAGTTAAAGAACCTGTTAGCAGAGTGGAGAAGGCTAAGCAGAAATCAGCCCAGCAAGAGCTGAAACAAAAACAGAGAGCAGAGATCTGTGCCCTCAACAGAGTCATGACAGAACTGGAGCAGCAGCAGTTTGATGAGTTCTGTAAAC
>PVJA010012655.1:0-51420 GCA_004027025.1 Myocastor coypus | reverse complement strand
GGGCTGGGACAGGAAGTTAGTCTCGGGAACGCAGAGGCGGGGCAGAGGGGCGCAGGGGCTTACCCGCAGCGGGTGCGCAGGCTCAGCTCCCAGCGGTGGGGTTTGGGCTGCAATCCTTTTTTTTTTCTTTTACCTATATTTTCATCCTAATCTATTCATCTTATGTCTTCCTTTCCATAATTTACCTCTCTAGACTTAATCATGATTTCATACCTCTCTAATTTTTCTGGTCAACTTCAATAATCCCTTGATTAATTCTCTATTTTCTCTTCTGTTCTCTTTTCTAGTTTTCCAAAGCTTGCATGATAATCCTTAATCCTTCAACCTGGCTTCTACTTTATTTATGTGTAGCTACCTCTATTCTAGCTACTATCCTTCTTAAATTTCCCCACCAAAGATAAAACTATTCTAACAAGGTGAAACAATTTGCATACAAGCTCATACCCTACAATTGTTTCTGCTACATAACTATAAATTTTGCTACCATGGTTCAAAGTACAAAATTAATAGTTGCCATTGTCAGTTTCTACACTGTGCTTGTGAATATCATTAATGCCAATTATACTACTTTAGCTAGAATGTCATATCTGTTTCAATCAATTGTCCTCACTTTTGTAACAATACTGGAAATACCAAAGGATCGGGGACTGAACCAAATAGGTACCAACATCTCACTCTAAGTTAATTGGAAAGTTAGGGTCTTGGAACAGATACAAACCAAGAACCTCCTACACAGAGAAGACATTCCTGAAGAACAAGCCTTGCCTAGCGAGCCTTGATACTAGTGAGAGTTACCTACTACAAAAAATTATAAGCATCAACACAGAAAACAAGATAAAAAATTGTGAACTACAAAATGACAAGAGACAGAAGGAAAATGCAACTTCAGACATCCAACTCACCAAGAACAAGTCCAGGAGACAAGAAGACAAAGGAAAATGGAAGACACATACTGGATATTTCTGAAATGATTGCTAAAACAAACCCATGAGGCTAAAAGATCAGCAATAATCTCTCAGGTTAAAAAAGAGGGGTGTGTATGGTGAGATAGCTCAGTGGGCTAAGCACCTGCTTAGGCAAGTGCAGGGACTGGGGTTTGATCCCCAGTACCACAGTCCACACCAGCCCCACCCTGGAGTGCACTGAACCAGCCAATGAGACCCAGCATGGCAGCCCACACCTGTAATCCCAGAACTAGGGAGGCTAAGACAGGAGAATCAGTATGAGTATGAACTGTATAGTGATAGCATATATATCCATGAAACAAGAACCCATAGAAAACCAGGCATAGCTACTCTTTGCAGACAATGTGAACTTCAAGTGAAGAATGATCAAAACAGATAAAAAAACATCATGACCATTAGCATACCTCAAAGAAATAGAGAAAACATTCCCAAAATTCATCTGAGACCAGAGGAGACCTAGAATAGCAAAGGCAGTCATGGCTAACAAAAGCAAGGTAGGAGGCATCCCAATCCCTGACTTGAAATTATACTACAAAGTTACTGGGATATAATCAGCATGCCACTGAGGAAAACACACACACACACACACACACACACACACACACACACACACACACACACCAGACTTGAGGATCAGTAGAACAGATTAGAAGATGCAGACACAACTACAAACACACTCAGACACCTTATCTTTGCTAAAGGAGCAAAACATGTTCACTGGAAGAAAGACAGCATCTTTAATAAACAGTGCTGGAAAAACTGGCTCTCTACATACTGAAGACTAAAACTACACCCATGTCTATCACCGTGCACTAAACTAAAGTCAAAATGGATCAAAGATCTAAATATTAAAACAGAAACACTAAATGTACTGGAAGAGAAAGTAGGTAGAAATCTTGAAGACATAGGCATAGGCAGAGAATTCATGAACAAAACCCAGACTGCACAGGAAATACATCAAAAAATCAACAATTGGGATCTCATCTTATTGCATAGTAAAAGGAATCATAAACAAAGTGAAAAGACAGTCCATAGAGTGGGAAAAATATTTGGCCTATTGTCCTTCGGACAATAGGACTTTTACCTAGAACATATAAAGAATTAAAAATCAATAATTCAGTGGTCGAATATGCCTGCTTAGGAAAACTTAGGCAACTGCAGGGACCGCGATTCGATCCCTGGTACCACATGCTGCGCCAGCCCCACTCCCAGGGCAGGCTGAGTTGGCCATAAAACAAACAAACAAACAAAAAACATAAATTCAAAGACCCAGTCCAAACATGGGCATCTGAGATGAATATATACTTTCCAGATAAAGAAATACAAACAGCTCCAATAGCGTTTAGAAAAGTTATCATGTCTGCATCTTGCACTCTGAACAACTACTAGGAAGATAATATGCACTGTATCAATTATTGTGGCTCTCCTACTAACATGTTTTGAAACTGTCTTACTGTTATTTCTGATTAGAAGTAATAAAATTATTAAAAAATACAAACAGCAAATAAATATATGAAAAAATGTTCAACATAATTGGTCATTAATGGCTATCAAGAAATCAAGCAATAACAAATACTGAAGAGGCTGTGGGTAAAAAAAAAAAAAAAAAAAAAAAACTGTTCTTACTGTTGGTGGGAGTGTAGACTAGAATTAGAGGTCCCATTCGACCCAGCTAGTCTCTTTCTGGTTAGTTTCCCAGAAGAATTAAAGACATCATAGCACTGCAATATATGTGCACCCATGTTTATTGCAGCGAAATTTGTAATAGCTAAATTTTGGAAACAACCCAAATTCCCCTGAACTGAGGAATTAATGAACCAGACATGGTATTTTTATACAATGGAGTACTACTCAGACATAAAGAAGGATAAACCAGAGACTTTTATAAGTTAATGGATGCAACTTAAGACCATACACAGTAAGTAAAATCAGACTCATATGTGTAAATATATAGTCTCCCCGTGCGAGAAACTTAAGAGTAAATAAGTTCTAAAATGTACAATAGGTATTGTGAAATGGGAAGGAATTGTTCAACATGAAAAAACTAGGATGGTTGAAGGGGGAAAAGGGAAAAGACGAGTAAATTATTTTATGTGTCTCTTGGTTTATTAAGAAGGAAAGTTTGTGCTAGTAGCGACAGGAGAAATTTTTATGTCCATATCTTGTACCCTGAGCAACTACTTTACAGATAACAACATATACTGTACTAAGTATCATTATCTCCTAATATTGTTATGCAATTTTCTTTTCCATTTTTTTTCCATGAAATAGAATAAAAGTTAAAAAGTCTATAAATCCAGGCCCAGCAGGATGGCTCAGTGATCTAAAGCGCCTGCTTAGGAAAGCTTGGGCGGCTGCAGGAACCGTGGTTCGATCCCTGGTACCACATGCTGCGCCAGTCCTGCCCTGAGGGCAGGCTGAGCCGGCCATAAAAATAAATAAACAAGCAAATGAAAGTTCTGAAACAAGAAAAAAAGTATATAAATCCAGAACTTCTGGTAATATAAAATATAAAACTTTTGGAGGATTTTTCTATTTAACAGGCTGACATATTGCAAGGAATCAAAATATATATTCTCATATGGATATTTGCATGGGCCTAAGTTTTAGTTTCACATAAAATTCAAAGTGGACTGAAGGGTAAAGATGACAGAAATGCCAGGGCTCTATTCCTGGAGGCCAGACCAAGTTGGGCCTGTTGTCATCGCTGTTGTTATTCCTCCAGCCTTGACCCTGTTTTCCTTCTGGATCATCTAGGTATAGTCCTTCAAAGTGGGAAGAATAATGTCTATCTGACAACACTTCAAACAAGGATATGTAAACACAATGGGATAACCAGACTTCTTGGGAGGAAATGCCCAATTAGTATGTAGTAGCAAGTTCATTAACTTAGGGGCCAGGAATTTTGCAGCCATTTATAAATGTAGAATCCAAGGTTCACATGTTATAAAGGACAAGAAAATAAGCAATGATTGTGCACACAACCTAATTTTTTAACTTGGACTTCCTCATTGTTATAAGGTTTAACATGAAAAAGTTATTATACTTCAGGTAAAAGATGAAATGCCACTAAATTATACTCAATTTCCAGTACTGTGATGTTAAAATAAGTTAAGCATTAATGTGAAAATGATGGTTTTTCATATAGACATTACATGTGTTAACATTACTGGTGGGGGATTGAAGAAAAAACAAACTTGAGCGAAGATGTTATTTTCAAGAACCAGGAAAAAAAAAAAAAAAAACAACCTTCAAAGGGAAAGAATCCACTATCTTGCTCAGTTTTATTTTACAAAAGAGGAAGAAGGGGAAGTGCCCTGGGATGCTGAGTGTCTCGACCAAGGACACAACCTGCACTGCCTTCCATGCAACGCGCCCTGCAGACACTTGGGCAGATGTGGCCTGTGGCTTGAGAGAACGTCTCATGCACACTTGGCCAACTACCAGCACCTACAGCAGACTAGGGAAGCATAAAGCATGTGGGTGGATCCTGTGAGTTGGAGGGAACTGCGTCAGAAAATTAGCCCAGTCTTAAAGAATTCTAGACATGAAGAAATTATGAAATGACTCCTGGCTATATGTACTAAACACAGAGTGCTAGAATATAAAACTGTCCTTGCTGAACTATAAAGTTATGGCAAGTTGTGCAGTACTAAATTTCTTTTAACCCAGAAAAACCTGAATTAATTTATTTCTGAGTTACAGTCACTTCTACTTGGTTTTGCATTTGTGGTACAATTATATTTTCTTTTTTGTTTCAATTAACCTTTTTATTTCTTTTGTTATAGAAGCATTTTCCATACAGACTGTTGTA
This sequence comes from Myocastor coypus, assembly GCA_004027025.1. NCBI lineage: Eukaryota > Metazoa > Chordata > Mammalia > Rodentia > Myocastoridae > Myocastor > Myocastor coypus. The sequence goes on along the minus strand of PVJA010012655.1, from coordinate 46,641 downwards.
AAGTCAGAAAAGCTGAGATAAGTAAAATGAAAATAAAAATTTAAATTGCCCCCAATCTATCCATAACCACTCTTATTACCAACTTTTGAGCAACCTTGAGCTCAGAGGACTAAAGGGCCTGCTGAGCCAGAGCACAGCAGCCTGGGTTCCATCCTAGGGGTGTCATGTTGGCCCTGCCCCAGGGGTTTGCTGAGATTGGAGCAGCCTACAATCCCAGCGCTTGGGAGGCTGAAAAACAGGAAGGATCACTGTAAGTCTGATCTGTGTAGTGAGACCCTGTAGGCCCTGTACTAAATACATAAGATAGGTGGATAAATAAATAAGTATACAAAAAAAGAATTTCCAAAGGAGTATATATCTCATTATTCTCATGCAGTTTTTTGCTCAAATGTAAATATCTTTTATTGTAACTGTTTTGAATCCCTTCTCAAAAGTACTTCATGAATTTAGATTTTTTTCTTTTATGTTTTAAAGTTTCAACAGATAAAAACCATTTCATGTTAATTAAGTTGGTGTTCAGGTTATTTAATCGTAATGTAACTGATGTATAAGGTTAGCTGCTTACTGGAACCACCAAAAAAAAAAAAAAAAAAGCAAATACATGGATACATGGATATACAGCTATACAGCTTATTTGCTTACAAGATCTGTTTCTTTTGCTTACTATGCAAATACGTTCTTCCTTATCATGTGCACTGCACCTTAACCTCATTTTCAAGAACCTAAGGAAGAAAAATACAATCCCATAAAAGGAACTGTTGCCATTAGACTTATTGGCTCCATATCCCTTGCATCCACAGTGGTTTCCATGATCCTCTCAGGGGCAGAGAGTCTGTGAAGTCAAAACATTTTTATAATAATGCCATGATATTTTGTGCCTTTTTCACTGTTTTAACATTTGCACTGATGCTGTGAAACGATGATGAGAGGGGGAAGTACAGAGGGAGGGGGAGGGGGAGGGGAGGGAGAGGAAGGAGGGGAGGGAGAGGGGGAAGCAGGGACAGAGAGGAGAGAGAGAATGAATTTTTACTGACAGTGTCCTTGATGAAACAGTACAAATTTGTCCCACTTAATACGACCATGAGTACATATCTTTTTAGTATTCTATGTGATAAAATAGGAAAAATACTAAGTAGTTCCGCTATATGGCCAGAGTCTGAATGGTACAAAAGCCTGAGTGGTGAGCTGAACAAGTGGCTTTTTTCATGAAACACCATTTTTAGTTGAATGACTGACAGGTGAACTATCATTATCCAGACTGAAAATCTAGCAGATGTTTTCTCAAAAATTAATTGAGCCTGTCATTTCAAGGAAAATAGTTCCTATTATTTCTTGCCAGTGATAAAATTTGAACTTCAAAGCAAAAATGTATTTATTTATTTATTTGTTTGTTTATTTCTTTTTTTTTTTTTTTTTTTTTGTGGTACTGGGGATTGAACTCAGGACTGTTTATTTCTTTATTTGGGCCAGCTCAGCCCGCCTTGAGTGCAGGGCTGGTGTGGCATGTGGTAAAACATTCATTACTTTTAACCTGACAGCTCCCAGGTATTTAAAGATTTTCCTGATAAGACAAGTGTTAATACAGTAATAAATATGTGGCTTTAAGAAATTGTGTCAGTATTTGCAAGTTCTTAGTAATGTAAGGAGCCGATATTTTCCAATTGACCACTGTATATGATATTACAAAACTAAGCATAAATAAAAGATCCATTCAGACTGAAATACAGATCCATAAACTTTAATAGCAGAGAACATGAATGTTTACTAATATGGTTTCAGATTATATCTTAGAACTAATATTTACCTCCTATTTGTGCAGTGTAGGAATGATAATAAGAATACTGACTACTTTCTAAGGACTATTAAAGCCAATCCCTTTTCTTACCACGTACCTGTCTGAAGATGGATTTTCTTATGTTGACTGTATGCAAACTGATATACCACAACAAACTGAATACAGAAGCAGTTATGAAATTCTAAATGTCTTCTGTCAAGATAGACATTAATGGGAGCTGTAAACATGCCAATAATAGCTTTTTCCTCTCACTATTTTTTGTAAAATAGTTATTTTTTTCTGAAAAGAAATTATGTATATATGTCATAGGCTTACTATTATGATTTTAAGTTCATGAATAAGCAAACATTTTTAAAAGTTCTCAGTTTTAATTTCTAACACAGTAAATTGTGAGAGGCATAAGCCACATGGACATAAGTTTGTGGGAGTCCTTAATAATTTTTAAGATGGTAAAGAGAACCTCAAACTAAAATGTCTCAGAATGGCTGCTGTGTACTTCATAGGATAGTTTTATATAAATATCTAAATGGTGTTCACCTTTCGTATGAAATTTTTTGACAGTGTGCTAACTGAGAACACTGATAATTATTTTATATTCCCAAATCACACAGCCTCAGGCTCATGAGCTCATTTTCAGCTGTTGACCAAAATCTGTTTTTCCAACTTGCTACAAAGCCAAATCTTTTCTTTCTTATGGTTGTGCAATTAGACATCTAGAGCAAGTGGGACATCCTATCATATTTCCTCTTGTTAGATTTGACTCATGATTTCGGTCTACTGAGAGCAGGCCTGTGTGTCTTCCTCCAAGGCAATAATGAATATGTTAGATATGACTACTGAGAATCAAGGTTTCCTGTGATGTTTTAAGGTAGCAGCTTCTCTGAAGCAGAATCTACCTCAAAGTCCCTAAACTATTGCATATAGAATTTTATAAGATGCTCACTTCAGAACTACCAGAACTACCACTACCTTCCACCTACTGGTTGAAGGCTGCAGCTGGTTCCTAGCTGTGTGCCTCAGCGGAGTGGCTCAGAGCTGCAAAGAATTGCCTCACTTAGGGTCATACCTTCCCAGAGGGCGGCCTGGGGCCAACAAGGACAGAGTTAGCTCTGTGCCTCACTATGGCACAACCCAGGGGAGTCACCCCAACATTGTCCTGCCTTCCTCACTGTACTCCCAAGGTACCTCCAAAGTCATATACCAATATATCTTGAAGTCTCTCTCTTCTCTTATACTTAAGATTCTAGAAGTTTCTAATTTGAAAAGTTTGTAATTTAGCTGCTGGAATCTACACTTCTAACTTCTCTCTCATCCTTTGTGTTTCCCTCAGAATCAATGATAGAAGTTCAGTGCCTACACATACAAATTCTCTTATAGTTTTGTCTGAGCCAGAGGCCAGACCTTAAATCCTGATAATCTGCAAGTCACAGCTCAATCCTCCACCCAGGAAACTTTACACTACTCCCTGTGACAGCTAGCCACTCTGCCCCTACTTTGAGACTTGCAGAAGCCCCCATGAGTGCTCTGCTCCTTGGTACTACAAACATTTGTCCACTTTCCTCCAGGTATAAATTTCCGAAAGGTTTATTTATATTGGCAAGACTGACACAGGGACTAGAGCAAAACAAGGTCTTCTGCGAATGTTTGTTAAATTAAAACTAAATGGATTTGGGCTACTTAGGTACTCTGTGTGACCCTCTTTGCCAATCTTGAGTTTTTGTTATCTTATTATCAATCTCATTTGTTATAGAGTAATTCTTGACAGAAAAGGGTTAAACAAGATAGAAATTGAGATGTTTTCCTATGCTTCCCTAGTAAATTTTGAAAACAAAAATGCAGTTATTGAGTACTTTTTATTGCATTTATAATTTTTTTATTGTTGTTTTTCTGTATTTAGGACAGGGTCTCCAGGGTCTCACTATGTAGATCTGACTCCTAGTGATCCTCCTGTTTTTAGCGTCCCAAAGTTCTGGGATTACAGGCGTGCCACCATGCCCAGTCTCAATGTCCAATCTCAGCATGCCCCATTGGTGGGGCCCACACGGCACCCTGGGGATAGAACCTTGGTCACTTTGCTCTGCATAAGCAAGCATTTTAGTATGCTGAGCTATCAGGCCAGCCCTTGTACTTATAATTTCTAGATTTCAGCTATTTTCAGATTTGGTTCGGCTATTTGGTCATTTCCGTTGTTGAAACATGCTGCTTTAGAAGTTGTGCCTGGGCACAGTGGGATGGCTCAGTGGTCTAAAGCACCTGCTTGGGAAAGCTTGGGCGGTTTCAGGGACCATAGTTCAATCCCCGGCACCACATGCTGCGCCAGCTGTGCCCTCGGGGCAGGCTGAGTCGGCCATAAAAATGACTGAATAAATAAAGGTTCTGAAACAAGAGAAAAAAGAAATAAATTTAAAAAAAAAGAAGTTGTGCCCAATGATAGATTCTAGCACAAGAACATGAATATACTTTAGTTTCTCTCCTTTTAGAAAAAATAAATAAATTAAAAAAAAAAGAAGTTGTGCCCAATGATAGATTCTAGCACAAGAACATGAATATACTTTAGTTTCTCTCCTTTTACTGTAATGTGTTTTCTACTGTAAAATAAATTTTAAATTTAAATATTCAGCACATTTTTTGATCATGGCTTACACTTACCTAAAGGTTTTTTCTAGATTTGAAAAGGTAGATTTCAAAAAATTTAAAGAAAAAACAGAGCCGGGCGTGGTGGCGCACGCCTGTAATCCCAGCACTCGGGAGGCTGAGGCAGGAGGATCAGTGCGAGTTCGAGACCAACCTGGGCTACAAAAGTGCGCTCAAAGCCAGCCTGAACTGCACAGTGAGACCCTGTCTCAAAAAGACAAAAAAAAAAAAAAAAAAAAAAAAAAAAAAAAAAAAAAAAAAAAAAAAAAAAAAAAAAAAAAAAAAAAAAAAAAAAAAAAAAGAAAAAAGAAAAAACAGGCACAAGTATATACTATTAAGACCAAAAAGGGCCACAGAGATAGCTCAGGGGTCTAAGCTCCTGCCTAGGCAAGCACAGCAATCTGGATCCAATCTGTGACACTGCATGCCATGCAGGCCCTGCCCAGGTGTGCCAAGCCAGGAAGCAAGTCCAGGTGTGCTGTCACATGCTTAAAATCCCACAGCTGGGGAGACTGAAACAGGAGGGTCTCTACGAATCTGAGCTGCATAACGAGGCCTTGTACCAAATACATAAAATTTAAAAAAAGACTGACAAACATGTTTAAATGCCATTTGAATCTTAACCATAAATAATTCCAGTAATCATCTTCAGCTGCACCTATATGTAGCTGCCTCAATGTTCTGAATTGATTCAACGTGTTTTCTGTCATGGTCATTTGACAGCAAGAAGTTGTACAGTGCCAGATGCAGTGAATACACAGGCTGAGAACATGCCACAATGTTTTACAGACCTGCCTCTCTGTCACATGACACACACTATACTATTCACCGGATTTTCTCTTTTGTCATACTTTGTAAAGACACTCACAAAAGAGGACTTCTAGACCTGCTTCAGAATATAGCAGGAATAATGGGACAAGTGTGTTTCAAGTGAAGCAGGTTGTTCTGAGGAGGATTAATGGCAATGTATCTTTTATTGTAATACAGTTTTTTTATTGAAATGCATACCATGTTTTAAATAGTACTTCCTTGTATACAGCTGATCTTTTCATTCTTGGCCATCACAAATTCTAAGGTGACAACTGCTTTTGTCCAATTTTTTTCTACAAGGAAACCTGGCTATAGTAACAGTTTCTCTACTTATTTCCTGTATCTTCTGAGTTCAGTCTTTTAATGTGCTACCTCATTTAATCTGGAGAAAAAGATGTGATGGTAAGGATGGTGTTTATTACTTTCTCTCACTCTATATTCTTCATGTCAGTTCTTTCTGTTTGAAGGTTCCCAGATGCTGAATACCAGGAAATTAACCATCTTAATGGACAGGAGCTACCTTGTCCCCAATTCTTTTTTGGTTATGCCCAAGTGTAATGGCTACTACTTGCTTAGAATGTCTAAATCTAAGTACTGGAAGGAATTAAGCATATATCAAATACTGCATATTCACAGGGCAAATAACAGTACCACTTACATGCTTTATTATCAATACATGCTTTCTCCACAAATCTATCACTTCCAGGTTGTCACCAGACATTATGAACCACAGCAACCATCCCTACAGGCAGTATTTACGCAGAGCAATAGTTCTCAAACTTTTAAAGGTATGAGCACTACCTGAAAGCCTCATTAAACTCAGATTGCTTGGACCCATCTATAAAGCTTTTTATTCTGTATTTGGGGGTGAGTACAAGAATGTGCCTTTCTAACAAATTCTCAGCTCATGCTCCTGGTCTAGGGCCTACACTGTATGAGAACTAATGACTGACTATATCTTCTTACATGAAGTTTCAAAAGTTTAAGTGTTCTATGAGAACTTGAATAGTCTTGCTATGTAGTTGCAAGACCTGGACTCACTATGCAGCCTATGCTGGCCTCAAACTCATGGTAATCTTCTTGTCTCAGCTCCCACAAGTTCTGGAATTACAGCTGTGCAGCACTGATATAATTTAATTAGAACATTCTATCTTCAAATGTCATTTATATTTTAAATTTCAATATATAGGTATGCCTCACCATATAATGCTACAGTAAATTCAGTTATGGTGGAATTAGTAAAGTAGGAATTAATCCCACATATACTATCAAAAGGTAAAATAGAACTATATAGATGGAAATTAAATTCATGTTCCAGAAGTTCACATTACCCTCTTTGACTAGCAATACAAATTTTGATAAATTAATTAAAAACTTTAACCCTCAGTTTCTCATATTATATATGTATGTATATATATATATATATATATATATATATATATATATATCCTACTTCAGACAATTATTGTGAGGACAAAATAAAGTGGCCAACACAACAGCTACTGTACATTGATAACTGGTTATAATAATAATCTGAGGATTTACTGTGTACCACACATTAACAGAAACTATGTAAATCTCATTGAATCCTCATAACCTTGTGAGGAAAGGATACTGTTATTCCCACTTTCCAAATGAAAACTCAAAAGCATATGGAATATTTAAATAATTATCTCAGCTAACACCGCTATCAGAAGTAGTGTCAGGATGTGAACCTACAAACTCTGCCTCTGGAGCCCAAGTTCTGCTAAAATCCCTTTTGGTGTAAGTATCTGCATATACCACTTGTTTCTGTATTTGCTAACTAATTAAGCAGCAATTGAACGAATGACACTAATATGCAACTTACAGGAAGATTAATCCCACAATGTCATTTTGACATATATTCTTATTTCTCACACTTTTCAGTAACAAAATAACTTGGCTAACACAATCCAGGAAAAAAAAATCTTCCTTGAAAAATAGTATGATGCTGAAAAACAAGGGAAGAGTCATGTTTGTAATGGCCAAAGGAAGTGAAAAGCTTGGCATCTGTTCCTACCATTTTTCTTTCTGTTGGAAGGCAGCTTGCAAATGGAAAATCATCTCCCGTCACCTACATTCCAGAGACTGCATATGATGAAAAAACAGGAAGACTAAGACTATGCCCTAAAGCAAGCAAAGAGGAGAGAAGCTTCTACCCTAGTCAGGGGTCTAAGAAGACTGATTAGTCCTGAATAAGGTGGCTATATTTTCTCATCAGATCTGACTATGGTGATGCATAAAAAATGCAGCAAATTAAAGCAACTTTTATGATACAAAAGAATGGCACTTTCAAAATATAAATTCCTATGTACCTTCAAAGGGCTATATAAACCCACAGAACTGTGTTTTTAAGGTATTTTCAATTCTAAGGTAAGAAATATATTACTGACACACAAATTTACGGTAAAATATATGACAGTGACTGGAAAGTGAAAGATCTTCTAGAACTAGGACATTTCTGTAGGAAGGGGCTGCCACAGGAAGTAAGGTAGAATGAGCCTGGAAAGGAAGGGGAAGTTAGGCACACAAAACCCAACTGATGGAGGTCCTGGTGTTCACTCTTAAAAATAGTATTTGATGTTCTTCAAAGTATGTAAGAATAAAAATTTGAGCTTAAAAAATAACACACTTGCTCAGTTTTGCTTCCCTAATGGGATAGGTTAAACTCTCATTTGAAAGTTTCTCTTACTTGGATACCAGAAATAAAGCCAACTTAAACAAAACGTCTGTTCTCATGTAAACGAGCCAAGGCACATAGCAGGCAAACAAGGCCTTACTTTTTACAGGGCTCATTCACATTGTGCCAGGGCGGTGCATGGAGCTGACATAGTCTTTGGGAAAACAAAGCCCTGCCTCTTTAGGGTAGGGGTCTAGGCAGTGTGAATGCTTCAAAACTAACTCCTTACCTCTTCTCAAGTATTATAAAACATTTTTGTGTATTCACCTCCAAACCACAATTGTTTGGATTTTTTAAAAGCTGAATATGAAATTTGAAAAACATTTTCTGCCACTTTTAGTTAAAATAAATGTTATGCTATAATTATGTATATTACATTAAAATGCAATTTAGGGTTCTATTTTCATTTAATTAAACAATGCAATCAAACATGTAAATCCAACTATAGGACTACAGAACTTAAGAAGTCATTTCTGATTAGCCTACTTAGGATAATAATGTTAACTGTTTAAATGTAGTCTAATTGCATGACTATTTACACCTATTCTAACTAAATATAAGTAGTTACCAAGCAGTGGTTACAAAATTCAGGTAGCTTTATTGTGATTTTATGATAGGATCTTTACTTAGCTTTGGAAAATAATTTCTGAATTTAAAAAATATCAAGAAGAAAAATTATTTCCCTATAGTTCGGTGTAGTGAGGAAATACAATCCACTACCTGGCATGTGTCCACAAGAAAAGTCTGGCTCGCAGATGCTTCTTGCCAACCCACAGCAGCTTCCACAACGTTTAAACAACTGACAGTGTACACTCATAGCACTGATGACATAGTGACCAAAGCTTCAACAGGAGCTTGTCTCATGGGTATTTTCAAATACATAAAGGAAAATCCAAACAAAACAAGTCCTAGACATCCATGCACATACCACTTCACAAACAACAAGATTCAACATCACTTAAGTAAGCTTCTCTCAAGTTCAAATTACATTAGAATTTACAAATAAGAAAGGGGAGGGGCCGAAGAAGTAAAAAGGATCAAAATGCAATGTATGTACCAGTTCCCAAAATGAATTGTGTATCAAAAACATACACTAACAAAAATGTACAAATTAAGACGTTTACTACATCAATTAAACAATGTAAGTTTTTATCGTGTTAGTTTTTGAAAATGAAAAATACAACCTTAATTTCATTGCCTGTTATCAAAAATCCTGCAGTAACTTTTTCCAGCAGGCAGACTATCTCCATATGTTTCATTGTGATCATATTATTCATATTAATACGCATGACTTCCTAAAATACCTGTTGCTCTGAAATGTTTTTGCAGTACAAATCAAATAAATCAGGAATATTTTGTTATTGTGACTTCCCAAGAACAATAATTTTGTAAGATTAAAAGGTAAGGTAAAACCTTAGAATTCTGACACCATAGTGGTAACTATACACATATAATACCTATGGTTTTTGTTTCTGAGTTAGGATTTCTATACATAGTTCATGCTGGCCTTGAACTTACTATGTAGCCATGGCTGGACTGGAACTCACAATTCTGGCATAGCTTCCTGAATGCTGTAATTACACATGTGTGCTACCATGCCTAGCTCTGTTTTTGTTTTGTTTTGTTTTTTAATGTAACTGGCCTTTAACTATATCATTTAACTGAACAATCTTCTTTACAATGAAGAGTGGTCTGAGTAAAATCTATATCCTATTTTAACACAAACAAAAACAAAATATCGTTAATATTTAATATGAAATCAGTTGTCACAAATGCAGTCAACAGTGAAGAAGCTATGATACAAATACAATTGCTTTGTGTGATTTTTCCTATTTCAAGATGACAAGTTTCTCTGAGATGATATTCTCTCTCTTAATAACAAATAACTGCTGTCATATAATGTTTATGTCATGTAAGTTTTGTAAATGTGCAGTGTGAAAACTGGCTTGACTTTCTGGGGAGGAATGATTGATTGGCACAGGGGATAAAATAAGTTATTTAAATTAGGAAGAATTCAGTTGATTAGGAATCTAACTGTTTTTAAGGAACAATCTACAGTCATCACATTAACCTGGTTTAACTTCAAATCACTTCAAATGTAAATACTTAGCTTATAAAACCAAAGTCTACATTTGATCCAGCTTTTTAAATTCTTTGTAGAAATTGTCAATTTTTTTTTACCATAAATAGTACTAAACAGCTGTGTAGTTTCATTTACTTCATAAATTCAAAGAATTTAGCATCTCTTCCTTCATATATTCAACATCATTTTTTTTTTTTTTTTTTTTTTTGTCAATAATAGTATGAAGAGGAGAAAGTTCATCAGGATTAAGGAGAAAGGATACTGGAAACCTTGCGTGAACCCTTGCCAACAGTGCATGTTTAAAATTGTGTTTATTCAACCTGAATTAAAGTTTGTAAGTGAAGCACCTATAATTAAGTGCATAATGCAGTGTCTCTACAATAACTGATTACTTCTGACTAAGAATTCAACCTGTCACAATGTGGCCAGTGGCTGAGCTGAACAAATCTGTCTTTTCCCACTTACCGAAAAGAATATGCTAGAGTATCTGCAAAATAAGGGGTAAGGCTTGGGTTTACTCATTTTCATGGGTACAGGAGATAGCCTTTGGGGCTGTGAGAAGCGGACAGCTGCAAGTGAGATCTCCACAACCTCAAAATGCCACAAGGACGTGTCTGGCTTTTGTAAGTCTCTGAAAAGTGTTAGGGGTGGGGTTTCTGTAAGAAATAAACCCCCAAGTATGCACAAATGGGGTCCAAATTTATATAGTCCTCAAGCGTGGAATTCCCAAACCAGGATATTTAACATAAAATTCTAAATCCCTAAGGTCCTAGCAATGAAAACCATCCAAAGTGAAGCACTTTCAGAACCCACTGCCTTGGAGCAGGGAGAAAACCCAACAATCTCACCACACATGGAGCTAGCAGGACAGCCAAGCACACAGGCAGTTTCTGTGTTTGTTGCTCTAACAGAAGTCAACACCAAATGCTGAGGAGCAAGAGGAGCTCTACAAAAGTAAGGAAAAATCTAAGGAAATGTAAATCTTTGTTTCATGGCACTGCTAAGCTAGAGATGCAAGCCACATGCACGTATTAGTCTGTTCATTCTGCTTTCACCCAGTGAAAAATAGATCCCACATGAATATTTTCTAGAGTTTTGAACCATCTGGTTTTTAATGTCTCAAGCAATGGGGTTTCTTCTACCACTTCCTTTAGAAAGACTTGTTGGGGCCAAAAAAGAAAGAAGCTTTAAATGCTGAGGTAACTTAAATATTGCTTTTAGTCTTTTTCTTTCTATTTAACTCCTTCTAATCCTTTCATGAGTATACATTCTGGTCTTTCTTTGTAATACTGAATGTGCTATAATCTTGGCCTCTTCCAAATGCATCAATTGCTATCCCATCTAAAAATCTGCACCTTAATCATTTTACTTTCATCTTCAGACTGCTGTATAGGTGGTGTTCAGAACCACATACCGCACCTTGGATATGAGCAGCACTGAATAAATAGGCCCTTTCAGATATCTCACTGACTGCCAAGACTTGGCTTGGATTTTGTTCTTAATTAGTATCGAGTTTTCGTTTTGTTTTTGCTTCTGGGGTTTGGTTTTTTTTTTTTTTTTTTTTTTTTTTTTTTTTTTTTTTTTTTTTTTTTTTTTTTTTTTTTTTTTTTTTTTTTTTTTTTTTTTTTTTTTTTTTTTTTTTTTTTTTTTTTTTTTTTTTTTTTTTTTTTTTTTTGAGTATCTATTTTATTTGTTATATTTATTTTTATTCAACAAACTCTATTACATTAGTCAGCACTGTATCTTTAGTGTTTGAATACCTGACATATAAGTTTGTCAAATAAATATTTATTCTATGAATATCTGAATTGCTTACATTAAAACTGTATTTTTTCTTTTTTCTTTTTCTCATCTCATGTTTCATTGGTTTTAGCTTCTCTTTTTTGTTCATTTACTAGAATTTTACATGATCTGTTTAGGATATCTTTAAATGAATTCTGAGATCTTAGGAAATAGTAAATAAGCGGGCTTAAAACTCATGGATCTACACGTTTTGGGTTTTCCAACACCTACACTGAGGTATTCAACAATGTAGGGATAGAAGGAATTTTATTATATGGGTATAGATGACCGTCAGCTTGCCTACCTAATCAAACGAGGTTTCCAAGAAATGAAAAAAGACAAGTTGGTGAAGGACAGCAATGAGGCTACTTGGCGTATTCACAATGTGATGGGAATGTGAAGTCAGCAGCAGGACTTGTACTGAAAAGAAGCGAGCTTCACTGAAGGAAAAGGTATCAAGTGGAGAAGGGAAGCAGAGGGGTAGACGTGCATCATGGCTTTGCATGTGCCAGGAGAATCCTGACCACAACCTGCCTCTGTGCTCTCTGAACCAAAGTAATGGCCTGAGAGGTAAACTTTTAACATATCCTGCAAGCATTTAGCTAATGACTATTAACCTTTTCACCATTCTTCAAGCTGCTTGTGCAATGTTTTCATATTTGAGTATTTTTTTTTTTTTTTTTGTCTTTTTGAGACAGGGTCTCGCTATGCAGCTCAGGCTAGCCTTGAGCTCACTTTTGTAGCCCAGGCTGATCTCGAACTTGCACCGATCCTCCTGGCTCAGCCTCCCGAGTGCTGGGATTACAGGCGTGAGCCACCACGCCTGGCTTCATATTTGAGTATTTTAAATCACAAAACCCATATCATTTTCCAGGCATGATAGTACATGCGTGTAATCCTAGCACTCAGGACGATAAGACAGGAGGACTGCATGAGTACAAGGCTAGCCTAAGATACACAGAGCTCAAGACAAGCCTGAAGTATACAGTGAGATCCTGTTCTCAAAAAACTAAAAAGAAACATTTCTTTGCTGTTTACATTAAGTCCTCTGTACTTATAGATGTAGGCCAGAGGTTCTCAACCTGTGGGGTAGTGACCCCGGCGGGGGTCAAATGACCAAAACACAGGGGCCACCTAAAGCCATTCCGAATCATAACTGTAGCAAAATTACAGCTTTGAAGTAGCCACAAAAATTATTTTTTGGTTTGGGTTCACTGCAACATGAGGAACTGTATTGCAGGGTCAAGACATTAGAAAGGTTGAGAACCACTGTTGTAGACAATGGAACACTGGCGTTCAAAAATCAAAAAGTGCCTGCCTGGAAAATGCAAGACACTGAGTTTGATTCTCAGTACCAAAAGAAAAGAAAAAGAAAATAAGATCGTGGTTGTGATGCATGTTCTTTAGATCCACTTTATATGTGAGCTTTAGTGAATGAAATGGAGCAAAGGAGAATGCCATTACTCAGGGAATGCTGCCATTGAGATGATTAGCCCACTGCAGGGAGCTGATAACCCAAGACGGCTGCACTGCTCACAGCAGAGGATCTACCTCTAATACTGTAAAAGCTGATGGTATTGAAGCTTTCCATCACTCTGTGTGTTACATTTCATAAGCTTATTTATTTGGGATTATCTTCACTAGAATGATAATGCTAGAGTTTAATGAAGTTTCCAAGTATTAGCCTTACTTCAATAAACTAGTATACATGTAGTTTAGCAATCAATTTCTTGTGGGATGTACTGGGCATTGAACTCAGGACCTTGAGCTTGCCAGGCAGGTGCTTATGCCACTGAGCTATCTCCCCAGACCCAGCAATCAATGTTTTACCTTCTGCAGTTATTGATGTTATTACAGAAAGAATCATCATAGAAAAAGGCTCTCTTAATTAACTGGTGGCCCCTTTCAAATATTTTGCACTACTCAGGTATTACTGAATTACCAGCAGAAAGGAATTTGCCTAAGTACATGGAAGCATGCCAAAAAAAAATAAGGATGGATCACTGCCTATAAGGGTTCCATATAAGAAAATACGGCCAAGATAATATAGTAATACTACTAGACTTTAGATCTGTTAACAGTGATATATATTTCTAATTATGTTTTTAGAGTTAGATTTCATACACCTGTTTCTGATTAAATGATGGCATATTTGGGAAGTGGGGCTATTTATTATCTTAGCATTCACTCTCTACCTCATAGATATGACATCTATTAAGAATACAGTAAATTATAGGCTGGATAGAAAAACAAATGCTAATGTTCTATCTATATGCTATTTGATTAGGTTTTTATTATTGAATGAATTCAAATTCATTAACTCAACACACTGATTTAGAATACAAGCACCCAGTGTTACCGAGGTACTGAAGACGCAGAGCTGAAGCACAGGGCAGAACTAAAGATTAGGGAATAGTTCAATCTATCTGGAGCATTAGGGGATTTGCGCAGCAGGACTAGGATCAGAATGGTACACTGGTGGACTTAAGATAGATCATGGGAGGAAGTCAGGGTACAGCCAGTGAGCTTGGACTTGGTTCACTGGGCTCTGGGGACCCATAAAACTTACTGAGTTTGGGATTAATTTAACCATGTTGAATTTAACATCAATCTGTTTGGCAGTATACAGAATGGAATATCAGGTTTTTTGAAAAGACACACACACACACACACACACACACACACACACAGAAGACAAATGATCCAAAAAAGTCATTAAGGCCTGAGTGAAGGGCCCAGGACAGCTGATCTTTTAGAGAAACAGTAGTAACTGGCAACTGACTGGAAGAGTGGGGACAATCAAAGAAGCAATCAATGATGAATCTGAATTTGATGTTTTAAATTTGAGTGATTGCTGCTACTTTCAATAGATACAGAAAAGAAAGGAGAAACAGCAGTAAGGAAGATGGTGACCTTAAGTGTGAGTTTAACATGAGATCAGAGCTCAAGAGGAGAAAACAGACATGAGGATGCTACTTGGTATGTTCTCTCTTCTGCATGCCAATAAATGCTTACTTGCTAGCTAAGGACAAGGAGATTCTGCACATATTTCTTCTAAGAGATGCAATCATTATTGGCTATGAGTTTGACCTGAGTCAGAATGCCTAGGATCACATCATAATTCAGTTACCTCCTAGCCTGCCACTCTGATCAAGTTACTGAATCTTGCTGTAACTTAGTTTCCTTGTCTGCAAAACAAGATGGCAAAAGTACCTATGCCACAAATTATGCTTATGAAATGAGATAATACATAGAAAAGGCTGGCACATATTATGAGTTAACAATTATCATCATATTACAGTTCACATTCTTTGTAAGAACCAGTTACCCAGTGTGGAGGCTTCCCTCTTCTTTGACCATATGTTATCTGTATGTAGTGATACTGGAAGCTATAGCGTTGACCAGGGAGAGTATAAAATAGAAATCCACATTTTTATCACCAATCTCCAAATCTAAAATTGTATCACTTTAGACAGCATCACAAAGTGTTTTATGTGCATGTGTAATCATTTTAATTACATATTTGAAAACACAGTTTTCAAGTATCATTTATGCACACAGGACTGTGTTCAGTCCCACACAGACCCTGCTTGACCTGACTCTTGTCTCTCTAATCTCACTCTACTTTCTCTGGGTGGTGCTTTTTTCTCATTCTTGAATTCTTGAATATCACCATTCAACTTCAGAGCCTCTGTGTTTGATATTCTCTGTGCCTAGAAGAGCAGTGGCAAACCTGTGGCACATGTGCCACAGCTAGCTGTTATCATTCAAAGTTCTGAAAGTTTCACCACTAGAGAATTTATTGTGCTTGACTTTTTGCATTTATCCGTTTTACTGAAAAGGTTTCAGTTTAAACATCTCCTTCCTTAAAGAAGAGCACAGCCTTACATATAGGCTCTCCTATGTAAAACTTACTCCTTCTCACATCCTTTCACCTTCCTTCGTAGCACCTACTGAAATAATATTAGCTATAATTATCTTAATAGAGACCACAACTGCCTTTTTCATGTTTACAGTCCTATCACTAAGAACAGAGCATGGCATGCAGTGGGCTTCCAATATTTATTGAATGAATAAATTTCATATTAATAATATATGGAGGAAAGGCCTCACTATTAAAGAAATGAAGTATGAACCAGAAAATAATTAATTTAAAATAATCAGAATCTCTAAGCATCAGGGAATGTAAAGGACTACTGATATGGCTATCTTTAATTTTTTGTATGTAACCAGAAAAAAAAAATGGAGAAGACCAAAGTAGACTAAAGTGGTGGTCAGTAAAATCAAATTTCTAGAGACAAATGTAAGGATCAAGAGTGGTGACTCTAAAAAGCACAGATTACTCTGAAAAAGTTGTGTTAATTAAGGGGTAAGGACAGCACTGTGTCTATTTGTTCCCCAAAGCCTCATGCAGTCATGAGGTGGGGACTTCTTATGATCCACTGGGATTATGGGCGATCCACTGGGATTATAGGTCTTAGTACTACTGGAATTATGGGTATAAGTGCTCTGCTCAACCTGGGGCAGAGAGCCTGAGTGCAATATAAGAGAGACAGAGAGACAAACTCTCCATTGCCATTGTTGCTGTTCTGCCACCATGAACTGTTGCTCTCTCCCATGTGCCAGTCTGCCTTGGAGCCAGATGAATATGGCCTGAAACCGACAGGAACTGTGAGCTAAATAAAACTTTATTTCCTTCATTTTGGGTGTCAGGTAATTGTCCCAGAAATTAGAGAAGAATAACTGAGACAGAGTTTGGTACTCCAAGAGTGGGGTTGTTGCTAAGACTAACTTGACCATGTGGGTTATATATTTTTGGGAATGGCTTAAGGGAATAGATAGGAAAGGTTTAGAGAGGCCGTCTACTTGAGAAGACCTTGAACAGCCTCGGTTGTTCTGTTTGGGAGATTCTGGTCAGAGATCAGACCAGAAGACTGACAGAAAGCCTGCCTATAAAGACCAGGCTGGGCAGTTTTCTGCTGGGAAGAAGGACTTCATTGGTTGTTAAGACTCCAAATGATTTATGTTATTGCTTGGTCCAAAGTTTGTCTGAGTTTTGCTCATGCCCAGAGACTTTGCCTAAGACTGAGATTAAGCATGGCAGACTCATTAATCTTTCAAAATATATTTCAAAGCAGGCAAACATTGAGGCAGTGGCATGGTTGTTATTGATAGCTTTTAGCCAGATTTATGGAGAAAATGAAGATCAAAGAGCCAAGCAGGATGATTTAAAATATTGTGAGCTTGTCCAGAAAGGAAGCACTAGGAAAGTGGTGGAATGTGAAGACAAAGCTGAGAGATCTCCATGGCCAAAAAATAAGCAGAGAATGGAAAGGACAGCCCAAGGGCATCACAGGAGGCAGCAGTTCTCCACCCTTTGCAGTCTCAGAACTGCAAAAGTCAGGGACTTTGCCTTGAGGAAAAAGCCGCTGAGCTCCATGTTCCAGAATGGCAGTAGTGGCCCCAATATGTTCCAAAATGGTGCTAGCATGGAGAATTTATTCCTCAGAATCAGGTTCAGTGTGTTCATCAATTCAGGCACCTGACCCCTACAACCAAGAGAGAAGGAAGCTTAGCTACTACTCCAGCTGACAGCAGACCTTGGCATCATCCACATGGCATTGGTTTTAGGCACATTCAGAATGCAGGAGTTGTGAGGTTAAGAAGGCTTCCACCTCAATTTCAGAAGAAGGCCTGGGAGGCCAGGCAGTGTGACCCTAAGAGGGCAGTGTGTGAAGAAGAGTGAGAAGTCAATTCAGTGGAAACCCCAGGAGTTTGGGAAAGCCAGAAATATGGATTGTCTAAGGTAAGGTGCAAAGATGGAGCAAAATCAGCCTAAGAGAGAAACCATGGGAGCTGCTACCAACAGTGCCTTAGGGGTAGAGCCACATAGGCCTCTGGAGCTCACAATTCAGAGCAGATCATTTCAGATGTTCCAGTTGAAACTATGGGATTTAATGTTTGCCCTGCTGGATTTTGGACTTGTGTTGATACCAGCGTTTTGTATTCTCCTGCTGTTTACAACTTTTGGAATGATAATGGTTATCTTGTGCCTTTGAATGTTGAATGTGTTTGACTTTTCTTTTGTACAGGGGCTCACAAATAAGAGTTTGCCTTGGATCTTGGAGAAGACGCAGGACTTAGACTTTTCAGCAAGGTTCAAACTGTTGGGACTCTGGCAACTCTTAGAGATGGACTAAAATGTCTTTTGTACAAAGGGATGTGCATGAGACTTTGTGAGTCCAGGGGCGGAATGTTACAGTTGGTATCTAGTTGTCACCCCAAAGCCTCATGCAGTCATGGGGTGGGGACCTCTCATGATCCACTGGGATTATAGGTCTTAGTACTTCTGGGACTACGGGCATGAGTGCTATGCCCAACCTGGGGCAGAGAGCCTGAATGCAATGTAAGAGAGATAGAGACAGACTTTCTCTCTCTCTGTTGCCATTATTGTTGTTTCACTGCCATGAACTGCTGCTCTCTGCCATATGCCAGTTTGCCTTGGAGCCACTCGAGTATGGATTGAAACCTCCAGAAACTTTGAACTAAATAAACCTTTCCTTCCTTCATTTTGGGTGTCAGGCATTTGTACCAGCAATGAGAGAAGAGTAACTGAGACAAGAACCAAACTGTCAGGGGACAAAGAGTGAACAGGTGAAAAGGCAACAAGATGGGGGAATGAAGACATCTCTCCCAAGAAAGTACATGCTAAAGAAGGCAGAGTTAAGTTGCTGTTCCATAAACTGTGATCAAGAATGTGGAAGGAAAGAAGCCCAGGCACAAAGGCAGGAGGTTTGAATCTGGCTCCAAAAAGTGCTCGAAAATGCCACTCATACTCTATAACTGAATTTCCTTGTTCTCCTTCAAGAAATATTCTCTGCCTCAATTGCAACTTCTGTAAAAAGAAACAAAGGGGCTAAAGGACAAGTAGCTCTAAGGAGTTGTTATTTCTTTGTAGGAATTCTAACTAAGTTCTAATAAAGAGGAACAAATCTATAAGAGTATTTTCTTTGAAACAAAATCAAGGTAAAATTTCACTTAAGCTTAATTTAGATTGGATTTCTTCCCACTTTTTGAAAGCTTTGCCCTACTCAACAGCAGTACTTTCTGAGGCCAAATATAAAGAGTGCTTATATTTATCACTGACATTTTGTTGAACTTGTCCATTCTTATTAATCACTGCTTTAAAGTAAGCAGCCAAGTACCCTTAGGAAGTTGATATTCCCAGCTGACCTATCTGCAAAACTAGTGAAGCTTGATATTCTCCTGCTGCAGTCTGCCTCTGTAGATGTATGCTCACATAGGTGGGGTGGGTAAAGGGAGCAAGGGAAGAAGGGAGGTGGGGAAAAGGGAAGATGGCTAGGGAGAAAGCCAGTTTCTAGGCCTAAAAAAGCAACAATTTTTATGAAGCTACTTCAAACTTTATCATATTCTGCATTCTTGTAAATATGAAAGAATCAAAAGCAAAAGCAGGCTCTGACTTATTTATCTTGTATAGGATAACATACAACAATGCAAATGTTGCAGATTTTCAAAACAGGAATAGCTAATTAACAAGGTTATATAATCTATTTTTACCTTCAAATCTGTTGCTCAGGTTAACATATAGTTATATAAGATTGGAGAAATAATTGAATATTGGTGCTTGCTTTCAAGAAATCTTAATTTTTTTCCTTGTCTTTTTTTGTTTTAAGGATAGTATAATAATCAACAAGACATTAGGTATGGTACACATTTAGAAGACTGATGAGAGGCATTCACCCATGTGTTTTACATTACATATTGCTGTCCTCAATGTAGCTATTCACCCTACAGATTAAGCCAGGTGAAAATTCTAAATATTAACTGCTATTAAAAAAAAAAAAAAAAAACACTGATGGAAATTATGAGTACGCTTATCTTAGCCATCCTGTATATATGCTTGCATGCTTTTCCCTCCTTCCTTTTGCTTATTTTTTCTCCTTTCATCTTTGTTACTTAATCCTGTGGTATTTCTATACAATGGAGTACTACTTAGATATAAAGAAAAGACTTTCTTAAATGCTTTATAGACAAGTGGATGCAACTGGAGGCTATATTCATAAGTGGCATAAATCAGACCCACATATGTAAATATTGTATTTTTGTCTCTCTAGGGTAAGAACCTGAAAGAATAAAACTTGAAAGGTATAATAGATATAGTAAAATGGAAAGAAATTTAACTTAGGGATTTACAGATTTTTATGTGGTCACTTTTTTCTTCATTCTATTGCTTTAGGAAACTCAGCAGTACATTGTTATTTTTATTTTTTACTTACTTTTAAATTTGAACACATATTTCCTTAAAAGGATAACACTACTCATTACTTCACTTCCCCTCCTCCGCAGGCCAGCACCTAGTATGCTCTTACCACCCCATGCCTCCTCCTTGACTCAGCTAACTTCAACTGGCTGCTAAAATTTATTCTTTCCTATTTGAATGAAAAATTTATTTTAAAATAATAGGTAAGGGGCCTGGGAGATAGCTCCGTGGCACAAGTGCCTGACTGGCAAGTGAAAGGTTGTGAGTTTGAACCCTGGTGCTGCAAAAATAAATAAATTAATTAAATAAAATAATAGGTAAATTTGCTTGCATATACTTTACCTATTTCTATGTTTATTGTCATTTCTTATATTCTCTACTTTTTTTTTTTCCTGTTTCTCTTTCTGATGTAGATCCACTGCAAAAATGAGTCATTTTATCTCTACCCAAAAATACATATTTTGAATATACATAGATATTTCATGACTTAATACGTGTTAAGTCATCTCTCTCTCTCTCTCTCTCTCTCTATATATATATATATATATATATATATATATATATATAGTCTTCCTATGCAATTCAGACTCATAATGATCTTCCTGTTTCAGCTTCCCCAGTGCTGGGATTACAGGCATGGACCACGACACCTGGTTCCAGGGCCAGCACAGCATGCAGTACTGGGGGTTGAACTCGAAACCTTGCACTTGTCAGGCAGGTGCTTATGCCACTGAGCTATCTCCAAAGTCATTCCATAACAAAGTTGTTGAAATGTCAATGGCAAAGTACAAAAAAGGTACACAATAGAATAATATTCTGAAACAGACAACATAAAAAGGAATAGAAGCATATCTAAGTTCATTAAAGATAAAAATATGAACAAACAGCAGTGACCCTCATATAGGTACTTTTTATAACTTCAGATAATCCCAGAAGAGTTTGGAGCTGAAATTGTGCAGACATGGCTCTAGTTATCTACTGTGAAAATATTTATAATACTATATATTAGGATACAATAGCTTCATACTTATTAACTTCATAATTTAAGTATCACAGTTTAAGAAAAACATGCTATGTAGACTAACAATCTTGAAATGTTGAATAATGTGGTTCAATGAAAATTACTTGACATTTTTCCATTGCATTCCAAAAAAAAAAAAAAAAAGGAATGAAAAAAGCTGTTCAAAATCAAGATCTACCCTTATTATAGTAATGTTAATATCCAAAGACTATAGGATCTCTGTTAACTTTATGAACTTCATACTCTGACAATCATTCAAGAGGAAAGTAAGGCTGAAATATATTTGGGGCGTTTGTCATCACTTAATTGATTAAATCTGCGTTTTTGCCCACTTGCTGGAAACTACTTCAAGTTTAAGTATTTAAATACTTTTTATGTGTACAGAGTAGTTTCATTGAAAAATTTGCAGTTTCATTTTATTTTATAGTTTGTTATAAATGCAGATAGTTGGACTGAATAAATTTAAGTGCAACTGAACAAGAAAAAAAGATAAAAAGATCCTTTTCTGGCTCAGCATAGTTGAATCTGTCATTGCAAAATTTTTTAAAATGAAAAATAGGTTAATGGAATAGAAATCTGCCTTCCTTCTTTATGTTGCCCCTTTCTCTTCTGGTTCAGTCACTGATCCACGTCGAGGAGAACTGCCCTGGAAGCTGATTGAGAGCCACCATCCTTGTTTTCAGGGTGACTTTACTCTATATGCAAAACAATCTTGTTGTTTCTGTACAATTTTCTATGATTAAATGAAATAAATCAAATGACTTTGTAATTAAGAGGCAAGAGCAAGTTATGTTGGTTTCTGTAGCAATATTCCAAGTATTGTTTCTCCCTTTCAGGATTCAGAATTAGACAAAAATGTTCCTCTGCAGTTCTTATGAAATAATGGCCAATAAATTTTGGAGCTTATGCTAAGCCAAATGAACTCATTACTGTATTATAAAACAGTTTAATATATTTTGACTAACATATCAGATAGGCAAACAAAAAAGGCTACATGGTAATAGCACAATGTATGCAAACCTAACTGGCCTATGCTAATATGTAGTAAAATATAAAGGATGTTAAAACATTAAGTTCTTTGAAGAAAAGCCAAGTACCTTTAACACTGCCTAGAAATATCATTCCCTCAACTCATCGGCACATATGTATAAATGCCCTAAACACAATGAAATCAAGAAATGTATTCCTATTCTATTATGAAGTTACTTAAAAATTAATAAAAAAGAAATTAAAGTGAAGGTGCTGTAATAAAGTTAGAATATTCTAACTGAAAAACAATTACAATGAAACTACTTATACTCCCACAGAGTTATAAACATTTTCTCAAGGAATATTTTGCAATATAATTTTTAAATAATGTCTTCTTACTCTTGAGACTTAAAACACAGCAGGTTTATTTTACACTAAAAACACATTTGTTACAATAAGAACTTGACTTTCTCATGAAAAGAGCTTTTGGATTCAAAGTAGCATGGTAAGTGTTTATATATTTTTCTTCAAATACATCTGTATGCCTCATCTCTCAACTTAAGAGAATGATTTTTTAAAAAGTACTCAGGACAGGGTTTACTGAGTCTACAGGGTCTCACTATGTAGGTAGAAAGATAATTATTTTTCAATAATGAAACTGACAGAAAATTATTCTGAAATAGCAGCATTATTTAATTCTGGAAAGATAGCCAGTCAGATTTCAGAGATATGCAATCATCCTTAGAGAGCTGGAAAAGTATCAGCTGTGCTCCTTTTCACTGTTGTCATCACCCTCGTCTCAAAATTGTAAGTTTCACAGAAGTAACAGCAATATGCTTAATTCTTATCTTGAAAGGTAATATTTAAATTTAGAAAGTTGCTTTCCTATTTTCAATATTTAAGCAAATAAAACCTGTAGCTCTGAGATAACTTTAGGGCCTCACTAGAAAAATCCCCTCTGTGGCTGTTGGCTCAAATTCTCCAAACTTGCTGAACTGTGCAGATGTTGAGGCAGCTCTCAGTTACACTGGGGAAGAAAGCAGCACTAGACATTCCGCAGCTGCCTTCAGCTCCCTTCCCAGGGGCACTGGTGCAGGCTCTATCAAGCTCAATCACTGTACAGCAACTGGGGATCTCCGGCAGGGACAAAGAAATCCCAGAGCAGCTTAAATTTCTCCTAGTACCACAGTAAGAGGTAACACTGCTTAAAGGGTAACCAGTATTTCCAGCAATTATGTGGCCTCAGGCCAAGAAAAAAGAGAAGAACATCTGTAGTGAAAGAAAATGAAAGATGTTTCATATTTTTTAAATGCCAAGCTACTTAGAGATCTTTCCTGGGTCTTTGTTCAGGAGATAACTATGAATATTTTATGTTTATTCTTGTTTTCTTCTTTAGGTGGTAGGGCACAATAGTCAAGTTGAAGAAACAGAATTTAGTAGTTAATTTTATAATGGTAATACAACACAAAATGTAAACGACAATAATACTCTTAAAGGTGTTACACTTCCATTTTGCATTAGTCTGTGTTCTCACAAACTGTTTCAAATGTTTTAAAGACTGAAATAACTTTATTCATGGTATAGTGTGACTAAAAGACAATTCATAGACTCCATGCATAGTTTTCATATTTGAATTTATAATAACTGCAATTATTATTTCTTGGCCAGAAAATCCATGCTGTACTATCATATAAGCATTTGAAGCTTTCACCAGATATGATAATAAAATATTATTTGTAGTGAATTAGATTCAAGAACTGTGCTAAATTACATAATTTCCCCCATTTTATAGATGAAGGAACTATAAGATCATTGAACTAATAAATAATACCACTCAGAATTTTAAAATTTTTACTCTAAAGTCCAGGTTCTGGTTATTGTGCTTTCCTGACTGTGCTAAAAGTGTCATTTGTACCTTAATTTAGAATGTAAGCATTTCTGAAATCAATTTGAAGTTTATGTTAAGTCATCAAATTGGTTCTAGTCAGAGAAAACCAGCCTCTCTACATATTAGTTAAATCCCACTTATATTGCGCATACTCCGTTTTCCTTCTCTAACTATTGATTTTCCAATAGACAAGAGAAGGTTCATTTTAATCTAGAGTATTAGTAATGCAATTCACCTAGTATTTTTATATACTAAGAATTCTAAATTTTAAATGCCTGTTGTTCTGCTTTAGTTTAATTCTCAAAGCTGTAATCAACTGACAACAATGAAGCACATAAGCTCTAAAGCAAGTCCAAAAATTTATAATGGAAAAAATGTTGTAATTTCATGCTAAAATATCAATAAGAAGACCCTCAGCTTCAAAAGGCGTTTGTTGATAGTCCACCAACAGTTCACCAAGACAATGCACACTAAGGCAGAAGTTGATGACATATGGGGTGTGCACGGAACTTCTGGTTAATGGAAGTTCCAAGATGTGTAAATAAAAATGATGTGTGAGTTGGAAAAAACTGTAAGGCAAGTCAATTTTTTAATTAAAAAATTATGTAGCATAAACAATGCTAATGAGCCAAACGTCCCAAGAGATTAAGATTGTATCTGCTTCAACATTCCATTCACTTGTCCTAAGTGTAAGTCCACTCACTTGAAATATTTCAAGCAGAACCCTTTTTGCAAAAGAATTGTGAAAGTTTTCTTTGTCCTTGCTCTAGTTGTCAACATAATGACAAATTATACACATGCATATAGAGGCGTGCACCCACAGAAAGAACTAAGCATCTTTATATGAACTACCAGAACATAAATACCTGGAAGCTCCTCATATATTTCCTCATCTATTGGCTGAGTATTTTGTGGGCTGCTCATTGGTAGAGGATGATCAACATCATCATACACATCTCCTCTTTCATCATCATCTTCAGGAATAGTATCAGATTCCATATCTACAGAATACATGTCACAAAGCAAATTTTAAAAGATTGCAAAAGACTTTAAAATTGTATTTCCTAAATAAAAAACTAACAACAATACTGTTATGTGCTATACTCTCTATTTAAAATATTTTAAAAATCGATTTGCAATTGTGTGAATTTTAAAGTTGCCAACTGGTACTTTTTTTTTAATTTTTTATTTTATTTATTTATTTTTTTTCTTATTTCAGAACCCTTGTTTGTTTATTCACTCATTTTCGTGGCCGGCTCTGCCCGCCCTGAGGGCAGGGCTGGCGCAGCATGTGGTGCTGGGGATCGAACCGCAGTCCCTGAAGCTGCCCAAGCTTCCCCAAGCAGGCGCTTTAGACCACTGAGCCATCCCGCTGGGCCAGCCAATGGGTACTTATGGAAAAAATACTTTTATAAATTGGCACCAAATGGTCTCCATTAACACCAATCATATTCTTTGGTTATTCTCACAGAAGTCAGTAGGTCCTTGCATATGAAAACCAAAATGACTCAGTTTTTGAGTACTGAAAAATTGTGAGTACATATTCAGCTAATGCTCTTACCTTGCAATACAAATTTCAGCTGCTGTACCCATTCCTCTGCATCTTTAGGAGAAGCTGCTGTAAACTATAATAATAAGAAAACCAGAAAACAATAAGGATAAAAATCACCACAGTAGCAATAAAAGGCATGTCACATTCTTAGCACTTCTTTGAGATGATTAGCAATTCTTTTCATGTCTAGAGGTACTTTCCTTGCAAGGATGCTTCTTATAATGTACAGTTAATTTTGACAAATTTATGTAATTGAAGCAGAGGATGATGGATTTGAAACTCTGATCAGCAGCTGGCAGCTGTGCAGGAAAAAAGCTGCTTCTCTTCATCAATGTCAAAAACAGAACTGATGAACAAAATTTGCCCTTGACAATTAGAAGACACCCATGAATTTCTTTAGATTGCTGGGTACAGTTTTCTTAAAAATGTTCTTGTCAGATTCCAACACACTACCTGACAACTTAATTAACTAGCTTTCAACTGCAATCTCAGATATTTAAAACTTATTAAACATACATTCCATATTGATGCCTAGCTGATAGCTCTTGAATTGCAGAGCTGATCCATGTCTTTATCTTCATTTTCTCTCATACCCCTAAGCAATACAATATGCATTAACACTTTAATATTTTTCCTTTGATAATTTTACTCTTTCTGCTATGTAATTCTGCTAGGAAATCACATACTTCTTTTAAGATAGATATAAAATGCTACATGTGGAGTAATTGATATGTTACATATTCACTTGATCTTTTTCAAGAAGTTATCACTTGAACTAATCTGAACTGTTTTAAAGTATATTTTCTCTTACATGAATGTTCAATGTATAAAACCCAGTAATCATTATTATTATTATTAACATGTCAGGGAGAACTGTTTTAACAAAATATTAATGTCTTTATAAATGAAATAAGAACATCTTATCAACTTAATTTCAAGGCAACATAAAAACTCCAACCTGATAGACACGTTTATCAGGAGCACAGATTTCAAAACAGCAATCTTTCTTTCCATCCTTCCTAAGGGTGTTATTCATTCTGACATCATAGCCTTCTATTGCAAATTCACCTTTCTGCTGTTTGTCTGTTGAAAATAAAACAGAATTTCATCTACTATACGGAATAAAAAGAGCTTAATTGTCTTTTATTTAAATTTTGAACTCTTAGAATATTGTGTGCTTATACAGCTTTAGTAATATAATACCTACATAATATTCCTAGACATCATTTTTAATTCTTAAATATGTCAGTTTCTGGTAAAATTACATTAAAAATGGTGTTTTAGGAAACCAGTGGAAAAGGTCTGTATATAATGACTGTAGAAAGAAGCATGAAAATAAGATTTTGAATGTAGGAAAAATCTAAGAACTTGAACTAGGCAATCCACTATCTGTTTACTACAAACCAGATTGAGGGAGCTACTGCAAAAGAAATTTATTGGGCAGTATTTGTCAATATCTCCTTTCACCCATCCCTCCACATTATCACCACAACCAAAAAAGAGGCTCTAAAATAAAGTATTTCGGGCCCGGCAGGATGGCTCAGTGGTCTACAGCCCCTGCTTGGGAAAGCTTGGGTGGCTTCAGGGACCGCAGTTCCATCCCCTGCACCACATGCTGTGCCAGCCCTGCCCTTGGGGCGGGCTGAGCCGGCCATAAAAATAAGTGAATAAACAAATAAAGGTTCTGAAGCAAGAAAATAAATAAATAAATAAATAAAATAATTTAAAAATAAAGTATTTCTTTGAAAAAATAACAACAAACCCTCCTAACTTCGTATAACCTTTAAGTATGAAAAGTAAAACAACAACAAAACCTATTATTTAACAAACCAATGTAAAGGAAAAGCAAAGCATTCAGATAGAGAAGAGTAGAAAATCAAGTGTAGAAGCATTAATTATAAATAAATAAATAAATAAATAAATAAATAAATAGAGCTTTCTTAAACAATCATTGAATAAATGGGAACAAGCACATTGAATCTTACAGGACAAGTCAAAAGAAAAATTATTTGATTATAATCCAGTCCCTGGAGACTAAGATGGGAGGACTGCATGTTTGAGACCTTTTTCTTAGTGACGCTCTATTTCAAAATTAAAAATAAGGAGATGGAGGTAGTCTGGAGGTAGCCCAATGGTATAATAGCACTGGTTCAACTCCAGTACTACAAGAAGAAAAGACAGAAAGATGATTTGCTCATTGATCAGCTGTTATCTCAAACACGAACTAGAAATGTAATAAAGAAATTGGCTGGTGAGATAGCTCAGGAATCTAAGCACATGCCTGGCAAGCACAAGGTCCCAACTTTGATCCCCAATACCATATGCCATGCCTGCCCCAGAACCCTGGATGTGTCATGATGGCCCTAGAACCAGGCATGGTGGTACATGTCTATAATTCCAATCCCACGGAGGCTGAGACAGGAGGATTGCTATGAGTCCAAATTGCATAGTGAGACCCTGCATTAAATAAATTAATTAGTTTAATTATTATTTTTTTAAATGCAATACTCTGAAGCAAATAAAATTAGTCAACTCCCCTACTTCATTCAGTTGTAATTTTCCTCTCCTTGCCACCACCCTAACTATTGGGGATTAAATTCAGCAAATATTGATCTACAACCTGAGCCTTTTGTTGTTGCTGTTGCTATTGTTTTTATTTATTTATTTATTTTTTTTAAATTTTGAGGCAGTGTCTTGCTAAGTTGCCCAGGCTGTACTCAAACTAGTGATCCTCCTGCCTGAACCTCCTGATAACTATCATGCTTGGCTAGCTGTATCACTTTGGTAGAAATTCTGCATAACTGTAGGTTTATTTCCCAGGTTAATATACAATATTAAAGCTATGAATAAAAACTGTCAAACTATCTTTCTTACTGAGCCTATGGGAAATATAAAAATGTTCCTACAACATGGGGTGAAGGGTTGTTATGGTTTGTGTCTAGATGTCCCCCCAAAGCCTCATCAGTTATGGCGGGGGGCTTTTTCAGAAGTGGCAGAAACTACAGTGTGATTGACTCATGGTTCAGTGCTAGGATTAAGGGTGCCGGGATGAAGGGTAGATGACTGCAGATTAGTCCATGGACTGGACTGACACCTCCCTAATCCTTGTAGACTGGATACAATATAAGGGGCAGAAAGAGGCTTGTCTCACCCTTCTCTCTTGTTGCTTCTGCTGTCTTCCACCACCATGAACAGCTGACCCTCTGCAATGTGCCACCCTGCCTTAGAGCTGGAGGGTTGTGGAATGAAACGTCTATAAACTGTGAGCTAAATAAGCCTTCCATTTCTTAGCTTTAGACACTGGATATTTTGTCTCAGCCAGGAGAGAGAAGCAACTAAGACAAGGGTCCTCTCAACTTAGTACATCAATAAAACATACATTCCCTTTTCTTAAACTAATTTACTGCCCAAAGTAACATATATTTTAAAAATATGATTGTGAACATAATATTTTGTTTCAAAGGCCAAAAAAAAAGGATGTTACTGATTTAACCCTGAATAACCTAATTATATTTAGTCATAATTTATGTATATGTGCCTAAAAAATTCAAATTCAAACACTTAAAGTTTATTTAGTTGAAAAGTCTATAATAAACTCTACGAGGTTCAAAATCACTATCTTTAAAAAAAACCAAGGGGCCAGGGAGATAGCTCTGTGGCACAAGTGCCTGCCTGGCAAGTGCAAGGTCATGAGTTTGAACCCCAGTCCCACAAAACATAAAATAAAAATAAATTAAAAAATCATAGCATTTCCCAAAGTGTCTTTTTATGGGCTATTACAAGACAGAAATTATAGTATGGATATAAAATGTGCTCCACGAGACTCATAAATTTGGAAGTGGGGCTTCTGGAAGGTGACTGGAACATGGGGGCTCTAACTTCATCTGTGGATTCCTCTATTGATGGATTCTTTACTTGGTGGTATTCTCGGGAGGTGACAGAAGCAGAAGATGAGTCTAAGTAAAGGGACTGGAAGTCTCGATGGCCTTGGGGACTGCACATATCTCTGCCCCTTCCCTTCTGTCTCACTCTGCTCCACAGCTGCAGCTCACGATGCCCTCTCCATCATGTTCATCTGCCTCATTGCAGGCCCATAATAAAGAATCTAGCTGACCATAAACTAGAGCCCCTGAAACTATAAGCCAAAATAAACCTTTCCTTATAAGTCATTATTCTCAGATATTTTGTCTCAGTTGGAAAGCTAAATAACACAATGGCTTTCTGTAGTCAAATTTGGGGAGCTCTTTTTTTTTTTTTTTTTTTTTTTTTTTTTTTTTTTAAAGACATAGATCATATGAAGCAGATTCAAAGAGATATACAGGAACTTAAAATCTCAATCAAAAGCTGCCAAAAACCATATGAATGAAAGCAAACATAGAGTTTAGCTCTTGAAAGCATGATTGCAGCTAGTGAAAAGGTAAGAAAGGGTCTCTTAACAACAACTAGGATGCAGGAAAAAATAATTTACCACCTGCAAGATGATGCAAAGATGAACAACATGAGGCTAGTAGGCATCAGCGAGACAGGAGTCAATACAAATGATATAAAGAGTATCAGAAGAAGAAATAGCAGAAAACTTACCAAATATGAGGAAACAATCTGGCATTCAGGTAACTGACACATATAGAACTCCAAATAACATCAGCCCAATTAAAAACACACCAAGACATATAATAGTCAAGATCCCAGAAATCCAGCACAAGAACAATGTACTAAAAGCCACTAGAGGGCCCGGTGGGATAGTTCAGTGGTCTAAAGTGCCTGCTTGGGAAAGCTTGGGCGGCTTCAGGGACCTCGGTTCGATCCCTGGCACCACATGTTGCACCAGCCCTGCCCTCGGGGCGGGCTGAGCCGGCCATAAAAATGAGTGAATAAACAAACAAAGGTTCTGAAACAAGAAAAAAAATGTCTTGTAAAAGCCACTAGATAAAAGAAATACATCACATTTAAAGGAATGCCCATCAGAATGATGGCAGATTTCTCTTCACAAACCATGAAGTCAAGAAGAGAATGGAGCAGAATACTTTAAGTCCTCCATGAAAACAAATTTTAGCCCAGATTGCTATACCCTGCAAAACTCTCTTTCAAGTTTGATGGAGAAATGCAATACTTCCATAACAAAGAACAACTAAAGAATTTCATGATGACAAAGCCAACACAAAACAGAATATTAAAAGATATTCTAGACGGGGATGAAAATGACCAGAACTCCATAATTGAGAATGGAAAGAATCTACCAAAAAGGGCAAACAATTAAACACAGGAGAAAAGGGGGTAAACAACAACAGGCAAATAACATGTCAAGCATAAGTCAATACACCTCAATTATAACCATCAGTGTAAATGAACTCAATTCACCAATTAAAAGAAATAGGGCATGTAGAGATAGCTCCGTGGCACAAGTGCCTGCCTGGTAAGTGCAAGGTTGTGAGTTTGAACCCCCGTCCCGCAAAAATAGAGGAAAAATACTGGCACAGTGGATTAGGAAGTAAAATCCAATAATATGATATAGATAGATAGACAGATAGATAGATAGATAGATAGATAGATATACTTAACTCATAAAGAAATTCATAGACTGACAGTCAACGGATGGAAAACAACACTATACAGCCCAGAACCTCAGAAAAAAGCAGGTGTTACAATCCTGTTCATAGACAGTCTCAACCTCAAACCAAGAATGATCAAACAAAATAAAGAAGACCACTGCATACTGGTTAGGGGAAAAATTCAAGAGGAAGAGGTAACACTCATAAATATATATGCACCCAACATAAGAGCACCCAATTATATAAGACAAATTTTAATGGACATGAAAAATCTTAATATCCAATACCACAATAATAACAGGAGACCTTAACATTTCCTTATCCCAAAAAGATAGGTAAAGCAGACAAAAAATTAGAAAAAAGTAAACTGAACCAGAACTTGGAACAAATGGACTTGGTGGACATATACAGAGTGTTCCCCCAACCACTTCTGAATACATATTTTTTTTAGCTGCACATGAGGTATTTTCTAAAATAGACCACATACTAGTCCATAGATCATGCTTAAGTATATGCAAGAAAACAGAAATTATACCATGCATATTACCTGATCACAGTGCAATGAAGCTGGAAATAAATGACAAAAGAAACCACAAACCCAAGACATATATAGAAATTAAACAACACACTCTTCAGAAACCAATGGGTTATGGATGAAATTAAACAATATCTACAATTCCATGAAAATTCAAGCATAAATTATTGGAATTTATGGGATGCAATGGAAACAGTTCTTAGAGGAAAATTTACAGCTATGAACTAACACCTTAGGAAAACAGAACAGGAACAAATAAATACCCTGATGCTGCACCTCAAACATCTAGAAAAGGAAGAGCAAACCAAACCCAAAACCCAAAAGTGAGAGAAAATTATAAAGATTAGAATAAAAATTAATGCAACCAAACGGATGAAGAGAACAATACAAATAATTAACTAATCAAAAGGCTGGTTCTTTGAAAGATTAAATAAAACTTATAAGCCCCTAGCTAACCTTATCAAAAAGAGGAAAGAAAAAACTCAAATTCAAGCAATAAGCAATGAAAAGGGTGAAATTACCACAGACCTTGTAGAGATTCAGAAGATCATTAATAACTACTTTGAGAATCTTTACTCTCACAAAATTGAAGACAGAATGAACGGATTCCTAGAAAGGTACAAATTACCAAAATTGGATCAAGAAGATATAAGAACTCTGAATAACCCAATAACAGCCAATGAAATACAAAATGTAATAATAATAATAATAATAATAATAATAATAATAAACTACTGACAAAGAAAAATCCAGGTCCTGATGAATTCCAGCTGAATTCTACAAGAAATTTACAGAAGATATTATCCCAATACTCCTCAAATGCTTCAATGAAATTGAAAAGGAAACAATCCTCTCAAAATCATTCCTGGAAGCAAATATTATACTGATACCAAAACTAGAAAAAGATGTAAATAAAAAAAGAGAACTATAGGCCAATCCCCCTCATGAACACAGATACAAAAATCCTCAATAAAATCCTCACAAGTAGAATATAGCAAATCATTAAGAAGATTATACACCACGACCAGGTAGAATTCATCCAAGGATGCAAGGATGGTTCACCATGAAAATCTATAAATGTAATACAATATCTATATTAATAGACCCAAATTCAAAAACCACGATCATCTCAATTGGTGCAGAAAAGGCTTTTGACAAAGTCTGACACTCATTCTTGTTCAAAGTCCTACAGCAAATTGGAACAGGTTGCCTCTACCTCAATCTGATAAAAGCTATCTATGACAAGCCAATAGCTAACATAATTCTAAATGGGGAAAAACTGAAGTCTTTTACTCAGATCTGGTACAAGACAATGATGTCCTCTATCACCACTCCTGTTCAATACAATTCTGGAATCATTAGCTAGAGCCATCAGAAAAGAGAGAGAAAAGGAATAAGAATAGGAAAAAAAGAAAGAAAGAAAGAAAGAAAGAAAGAAGTTAAGCTATCATTACTTTCAGATAACATGATACTCTAGGGGCTGGAAGATAACTCAGTAGAATAAGTACTTGCCTGGAAAGCACAAGGGCCTGGGTTCAATCCCCAGTTCCTCAAAAAAAAAAAAAAAAAAAAAATTAACAAATAAATAAAACATGATACTCTACTTGGAAGATTAAAAAAAAATTCCACCAAGAAGCTACTAGAATTAATATGCAAATTCAGTAGCATAGCAGGGTACGAAGTCAATACTGAAAAGTCAATAGCATTCTTCTACACAGATAAACACACTGAAAGGAAAATTGAAGAAACAATACTTTTTATAATAGCACCATGAAAAATGAAGTACTTAGGAATTAATCTAACTAAAGAAGGAAAAGATCTAATGAATGAAAGCTACAGTACTCTTAAAAAAGAGATCATAGACAATTTCAGACAATGGAAAAATATACTCTGCTCCTGGATAGGAAGAACCAACATTGTGAAGATGGCCATACTCTCTAAATTGTTACATAGATTTAATGCAATCCCCATCAAAATACCACTAATATACCTTACAGACTGAGCGTAATCATTCCTAAAATTTATTTGGAACCAGAAAACACCTGGAATAGCAAAGGCAATCCTGGGCAACAAAGACAAGGCAGGAGGCATTACAATTCCTGACTTGAAATTTTACTACAAAGTTACTATGATAAAATCAGCATGATATTGGCAAAAACAAATAGACCTGAGAATCAATGGAATAGATCAGAAGATGCAGAAGCAATCACAAACACACTCAACCACCTTATCTTTGACAAAGGGGCCAAACATGTGCACTGGCAGAAAAACAGCCTTGTTAACAAATGGTGCTGGAAAAACTGGATCTCCACATGCTGAAAACTAAAACTTGACCTAGGCTATCACTATGCACTAAACTAAAGTCACAATGGATTAAAGATCTAAACATTAAAACAGAAACAATATATATCCTGGAAGAGAAAGTAGGAGGAAATCTTGAAGAGATCAGAGTAGGCAAAGAGTTTATGAACAAAAATCAAACTGCATGGGTAATACGAAAGAATTAACAGTTAGGACCTCCTTTTGTTGAGAAATTTCTGCACGCCAAAATAAATTATCAACACAGTGAAAAGACAATGCACAAATTTTGAAAAAACTCTCAACTAACAAGCATTCAGACAAAGGTCTTCTCTCTAGAATTTATAAAGAAAATAAATATAAAAAACATTAGGGCCCCAAAATTTAAAGACTCAATCCAGAAATGGGCTTTCGAGATGAACTCAACAATCTTAGAGTAAGAAGTATTAGGAGCTAATAAATACATGAAAGAAATGTTCCACATCACTAGCCATCCATGAAATGCCAATTAAAATAACAGTTATGGTTTATGTCTAGTTGTCCCCCCCAAAGCCTCATGTAGTCATTGGGCAGAGACTTCTAGAGTTTGAGACTTGATCCATGATCCCTGGGATTATGAGTTTTAGTACTGATGGGATTATGGGTCGAAGTACCTCTGGGATTATGGGTATAGCCTAAGGCAGGGGCTAAGGTGGAGA
The DNA here is from genome assembly GCA_004027025.1 of Myocastor coypus. Lineage (NCBI taxonomy): Eukaryota > Metazoa > Chordata > Mammalia > Rodentia > Myocastoridae > Myocastor > Myocastor coypus. Next base: position 12,045 of record PVJA010012655.1, on the reverse strand, counting down.
GCCTGAATGTAATATAAAGAAAGACAGAGACAGACTCAAGCTGTTGCTGCTGCTCTGCTGCCCTGATTGATTGGCTGCCTCTGCCACCATTTTGTTGCTGTTCTGCTGCCATGAACTGGATTCTCTCTGCTCTGTTCCTCTCAGCCTTGAGCCAGCTGAATATGGACTGAAACCTCCAATAACTGTGAGCTAAATAAACCTTTCCTTCCTTCACCTTGAGTGTCGGGTATTTGTCCCAGCAACAAGTAAAAAGTAACGAAGACAAACACTGAGATACCATCTTACCTCAGAAAGAATGGCTATCATAAAGAAATAAACCAACAACAAATGTTGGAGAGGCTATGGGGGAAAAGAAGCCCTTCTCCACTGCTAGAGGGAATGCAGACTGGTGTAACCATTATGGAAATCAGTGGGGGAGACTCCTTAAAAAAAAAAAAAAAAAAAACTATGACTGGAAATCCCATTCAATCCAGCTATCCCCTTACTAGGAATTTTTCCGAAAGAACTGAAAACATTGTATCATAGTGGTATTTGTGCAACTATGTATATAGCAGCATAATTTGTGATAGCCAAATCTTGGAAACAAGGAAAGTGCTCATCACCTGAAGAATGGATGAAAAAGATCTGGTGTTTTTATACAATGGAGCATTACTCAGCTATAAAGAATAATAAACTCAAAGCCTTCATATATAAGTGGATGCAACTTAAAGATACATTCATAAGTGAATCAAACCAGATTCACATGTGTAAATATCATATAGCCTCTCTAGCATAAGAACTCAAAAGAAATTAAAGTGGAAAATATAACACAGTTAAATGGAAAGTGAGAACCTAAGGATTAAACAATGAAGAGAGAGCGAGGAGAAAAGTTAGGAAACATGGTAGAGGCAAAACTATACATTTATATACACAAAATGGCTAAGACAATGGTCCTAAGAATCTCCATCAGGTTTTTGAAACTAGCAGTTAATTGGTGGAATTCCCACTCTGACTAATTATATATGCTGATATCTGTGAAATAAGGAACTACACTGATAGCAGTGTGTAATACTAAAACTATGCTTGGAATACCTATCATTCTGGTCTCATAAATGTGAACTGCTTCTAATGGTGTATCAATTATTGCTATACTCTCAAGTAAATGTTAGGGTTTTTTTGGGGGGGAAGTAATAAAAGAGAAGAAGAGACAAGAAAAAAATGCCAAAAAAAAAATAGAATTATCATTGTTGCAAATTAAACCAATTTGAAAAACTCAGGAGACAGAGAAGCTGTATTTGGAGAAGTCTTTAAAGGACCTTTTCATAGTTGATACTAGTTAAAATACTGTAGGTACTTGTATTCAGCAAAATAATCCAGTATAGTCCAATAGAACATAATAGCAGTGGGTTATCAGCAGAACAGCTATTGTCAGAAGTTGTTGACTTGAGTCTTTTACAGCTTGGCATATTAATATAGTATTACTTTTATATCTTGTGATTATACTTTTCTGCTGGATGGTTCAGACCAAGTGAAAGCAAGACCTATGTAACTAAATATGTAACTTTTGCATATGACAAGGTCAGTCAAATCCCCTCAGGATTTACCCTGAAACCATGTACAGAAGCTTGGAGATCTTTTGTCAGTGTCAGACATCTGGATGAGTCACAGCCATTCTTGACCAATTTGCTCTATGAAAGCCTGAAAGAATTTTTTCTCTCTAGGTGACTCTCCTTAGGCACACTACACATTATCGATCACTTTTCACAGCTTCTCTAACAGCAATGGAACAGTCATCTCTGACAAAACAAAACAAAAAAGGAAGATATAAATGAAAGACCATTTTGTAGTGAAATTATATATACACACACATTCACACACAAAATAGGATACTTTCTCTAATATTGTACTAATATAGTTTAGATAAGATAGGTCTACATCTTGTACCCTGAATAACTACCATGAAGACAACAATACACAGTGTATTAATGAGTGTAACTGTTTTACTAACCTATTTTGAAGCTGACTCATAGCTATTTCTTTCTCATTAAAATTAATAGAAAGATAATGATTATTGTGTGCTATAAAATGAAATGTTATGTGTAATATCTAATTTGTTCATGTAACTTCATATTAAAGAATTTAAATTCTATTTAAAAAAATAAAAACTCAGGAGATAACAAAAAAGAGTAAAAAACAAAAGGGAAGAATATGATAGACAAGGAAGACTGACAAAAATACAACAGAAGAAAACTGAGAACACTCAGAAGATAAACACTCAGTTTTCTGAGAACACTCAGAAGATGAATAACAAAACAATGTCAAAAGTCAAAGATATAACTATAAAAATTCATTTTATGAAAGATGTATCTAAGTTCATAGACCAAAAAGATGATTCTATTTAAGTCAAAAGCAATAAAATATCTAAACATTCTCAGTATTTACTTTGGAAAATGATATGTAAATAGCCAAATAGGGGCAGGAAGAAAGCTCCATGGCACAGTGCCTGCTAGGCAAGGGCAAGGTCATGAATTCGAACCTCAGTCTCACAAAAAATAAATAAATAAATAAATAAATAAATAGCCAAATAGGTTTATGTAGGCTCAGAAGAGCTGAATGGAAGGAAATACACAAATTTTGTAAAACCATAACCACAGAGTGGCCATATATCTCATTAGCCAGTGTGGACAGGCAGCTTAAGACATGAAAGGGGGAAGTATAGCTACAGTAAGACCTGCTCTTCTCCCTTCACGTCAACTTCTTTTCTGCACAGCATTACATGGTCATCCATAGTGATCTATACAGCAGTTTCACAGTGCTTTCTGGGATAGTTTTTTTCTTTCTTCCTTACTTCCTTCCTTTCTTCTTTTTGTTTTGTTTTGTTTTGTTTTTTGGAGACAGGGTCTCACTATGCAGTTCAGGCTGGCCTTGAGCTCATTTTTGTAGCCCAGGCTGGTCTTGAACTCACATCAATCCTCCTACCTCAGCCTCCCAAGTGCCGGCATTATAGGCATGTGCTGCCACACCTGGCTTTGGATAGTTTCAAAAACACCTGTTGACTTGACATAGATTGTCAAGAGCACACAATGCCAGTCAAAGGTCATATAATTTTATGAATAAGGAAATACGGTTATGTAAGTTTATTTACCCAAAACTGTGAAAGAGAAGTAAAATATATTATCCATGTGGACTTCACATATAGCAAAAGCTTATTCCATAAGTGCCAAACTTAAAATTTTAGTCACTGTCATAGAAATCTTTCTAAAATATATACCCTCCTTAACTTCTCATTTTTTTACATAATTTAATATTTTCTTGACAATCTGAGTATTATTTTGAGTATTAATTTTAATATTACAACACACTGATGCCTGCAGGGTTTGTGGAGTATCTGTCAATCTATTAAATTTCTCTCAGCTTCTATTTCACACTTTAACCTTGCTTCTATCACATTGCTTAAGTTTAAATTCTACAGACTTGAAGACTGCTAGGAGTAACTAGATAATAAAGTCCATTAAGTTGGTAAATTAACTTTGCACCATTCTAATTCAGTACATTGCAGATAAACAGCAGCTGGCCATGATCTCCTATGAAGCATAATATGTGAGGCTGACAGCTATTTCCTTCTATTTTCTCACTGGCTTTAGGTTTTCAGCTGTGTTCTGGGTTTCTGAAGCTACCAAAGAGAAAATCTACATTTACTGAGCTCCTTCCTATGTCAGGAATTCAATGTAGCATATATATATATATATATATATATATATATATATATATATATATATATATATATATATCACTGATGGAAAAGCAAACCTTAAATTAACCAATTCATGGTTACACAAACAGGAAGTAGTGAAAACCAGGACCATAGAGTAAATCTTATTCCAAAGGCTTTCTGTATCAATCATTTCACATTGTTTCCTCGAAAGAAGTTTTTCAAAGCATATTTCAAAGCTCATCTCTCTTGGATGCCTGCTAAAAATGACAGGTACCACTCTGTACAGTGCTACATCAGACTCTTCTGCAGGAAGCAAAATTTTTAGTGAGCATGCCAGGTCATATTTTGAAGCACACTTCTATCTGGAAAACTACTGTTGTAAACAGAATACATAATTTATACAGCCAGAATAAAAAAGGTAAATATTATCTTACAAATTTTCTCATCATCATTTATAAGCTTCTTCATCTCTGCCTACTTCTTAAATAGCTATGATGGGTTATATTCTAAATTCTGTTCTTTTGGGACCTCAGCCTCTTCCTATTCCTTTGCTTACCAGCTACCATGAGATGAGCAGCTTCCTTTGTTACAAGCTCCTGCTCTGATATAGTTCATCACAGGCCCCACAGGCCACATGAGCATGAACTAAAACCTCCAAAACTGAGCTAAAATAAAAATAAACTTTTCTCTTCATAAGCTGATTATCCCAGGTATTTTGTCATAGTAATGGCAAGCTCACTAACATAACCTCATGTTTTATTTTTTAGAATAGAAAAATGAATTATTAAATTAAATTAATTATAGGTATTTTTGCAGAAAGGAAAGATCAAGCTTTTGTTTCTACTTTGGGCTTTTCTTTTACCTATTTCCCTCTAAAATTGCAATCCATACAATTATAGTATGTTTCTCTCAGCTAACATAACCACAGTATTGTCAAGGTAATCTTACACAAGGAATATCTTAACATCCTAAATATATTGTTTTCTTGTAGCTTCCTATAATAATAAAGAATAAATGGTGCTCCTGCTATTACTTATGCAACACGGAAGTGGTTAAACATGGACAAAAACCACCACTTCTCTATGAATTTAATGCAGGAAACAATCCTAGACCTAGCTCATGGTCAGCCTCAACTTCAGAATGTGTCTTTCTTCCAATTTCACTTTCTCCAATTCTGTTCCTTTCAGGAATGAAACAGTATTTGTCATAACCAACCAGAGCTTGTCATGTGATTTATACACTCGCTCTTTAGATTGGAAAGCTCAAACTCCTGTGCAGGGAATGTGAAATATTCAACAGGATGATGCAGCATAGGGTTTTGTTAACCCTCTAATGTTCATTTTTTAAGTCACATTATAATGAAATTGCTATATCTATATATCCATCTAACTATCCAAATCCGTCTATACATAGGACTCTAGCAGCATGGATATATCCATGTATAGACCTATCTTTAATTTATAAATTCAAACTATATAAAACTGTATTTTAAATGAAACTATCTCCTGCTTTATCATATGAACCAACATTTGTGGTCATCAGATCTTTAATAAGATTTGCTTGTAATTATTTCTGCATGCTGAGGAAATCTTACTAAGTATCAGGTGTACATTTTAACTTCTCTTACAAAGTCTCTTAACTATAAGGACAGAAAATCTTAAAATTTAACACTTGTGTATCTAAGATCCAAAAGTCTGCAAAATTCATCATAAACTGTAGAAATGATTCCTACTTCTTAAAGTACAAAATTAGTATCCTTTACATGCCAAAGGAAAACAAAATTGCAACACAAATCTTAAAAATATCAGAATTCACTAACACACTTTACATATATCAATATGATATAATTATAAAATAGTGATGATCTAACTCTGGAATAATTTTCAGAATGAACAGACACATCTTTTCTTTCCTACAAATTATAAAGTTGTGGGGGAAGTCTGAGAGTAGGAAGATCAATTTTAATTTCAGAAATTATTTCTCTATCAAATCCTGAAAGTTTTGGGCCAGGGAGATAACTCCAAGGGTCTTTGGGTTCTGAGCACCTATTGTTTCCCAAGTATCCAATTAATGATTACCAAATTTAAAAAAAAAGAATAAATAAGCTAATGAATGAAAGCCTTGATGAAAATCTGAACATCAGGATCTGGGAAGTCTGATGAATGAGTCTCATGATAATCACAGGAAAAGGAAGGAGATGAGAGAATGGATGTGAATTCATAAAGTGATAAAATTGTACTATATATTCTGTTACTTACGGGCTCCAAATGGCTATGAATAATAAATACAAACAATATTTATAGGTACAAAGGTAAGTGCATTATATGCCCTAGAGGATCGAAATACTCTTTCTAAGCCATTACTGTCTTGATAGGTCAATACCTATCAAGTTTTTTGGCACTTGCATAAGGGAGAAATTGTGAGCTATGTATCTGTCAAACAGTAACAAAGTACAGTTTAACCTAGTAAGTGGTATCAACCCCTTCCATGCCTCTATAATCCATCTATCTAAATCCTACTTCTATGGAGGATTATATTTCACATATATCTAAAGAACTCATCCCAAAGTTTGGGTTAACAGTTCTCACACACACACACACACACACTCAAAGGCTTTAAAAACCAGCTATCCAATTTCACAAAAGAAAACAATGTTTTTATTCAACACATTTTCCTGGAAAGAAAAATACATAAAGGAAGAAAACCAGGATCATGTTAGACAAGCCACTGAAAAATGCCTAAAGGCACATTTTTTTTTCAGTCCTTAAAAGAAAAGAAACAAACTGAGCATTCCAAATGAAAAAGCCACAGGAGAAAACAGCCATGTGACACTAGCCTAGAGAAGGAGGCTTCACAGCAACAGAGGACAAAACTTCTAAGGAGAAGAGAGACTTTAATAACAAAAGTGTTAGAATGCTAATTCTTAGAAAGTATAAGTAGTTAAGGGGGCTAAGTGGATTATAAAGTAGCTAAATTGAAAGCATTAAGAATGTTACCACCACAAGGTCTTAAGAACAGGAATGAAAACTTAGTATGTAGAAAATAAAATATTTTTTTAAATTGTATTTACTTATTTATTTGGTAGAGGGTCTTAACAGGCACTCAGACTTCTAGTGATCCTCCTGTCTCAGACTTCCCAGTACTGGGATTATAGGCATGTGCCACCACACCCAGTTTCAGCAGCCAGTACAGCATGTGGTACTAGGGATTGAACTCTGGACCTTGCGCTTGCCAGGCAAGCACTTAGATGGCTGAGCTATCTCCCCAGCTGTAATAAGTAAAATACTGGCTTTCCGATGCAAATATAAATCCTTTTTGAATTTTAGGAAGAATTTCACTGGCCCTTAACCCAACTGTTGTTATATACCAGTTAGGAGTGACAGACACACTGATCTTGATTCTATTTCTAATTTAAATTTCTATTTCTATCAGTACATGTTCGCAGTACCTGACTGAAGTGAGCTGGTACATGTTTAATTCTTTCTACCTCCCCCTGTCAATCACTGATTCTTTTTTGATTTAAGTTTATTGGTACTTTTTAGATATACATAAAAATCACACTCATCATAGGGAATCTGAACCTATATATGATATGCCTTAATCCTTTTTTCCCAGTTCCCTCATTCCCTTCAACTCCTCTTCCCCTCTTTATTTACAAAAACCTTGTTTCCATTTTTTCTTTTCTTTTTTCTTCCTGTCCCCTTTCCTCCCTTTTTCCCCTCCCCATTTGAACCCTTTCCTCATATATCACAATGTCTATTATACATTTTGGTCCTTATTTACACTTTCAGCTTTGTAAATAAGGACCAAAATGTATAATAGACATTGTGAAATATGTGTTATATAAAAAACAAATATTTACAAATGTGTGTACAATTTATTTCAAAGTATGGTCTCAAGATTTATCTGTTTACCTAGAAGTGTCTCTAATTTATCCTTCTTTATGGCTGACCTGTCTTTCACCATGTACTAAATTAAAATCAAAATAAATCAAACATCTATATTAAAACAGAAACACTAAGCCTACTGGAAGAGAGAATAGGTAGAACCTTTGAAGACATGAATATAGGCAAAGACTATGAACAAAACCCCTTAAAGAACAACATGAATCTCATCTTACCAAGCTTTTGCACAACAAAAGAAATCACTAAGAGTGGGGTACTCAGAGAGCGGGAAAAATTTTTGCTAGTTGTTGCTCACACAGAAGACAAATATCTAAAATATATAAAGAATTTAAAAAATCATGTGCTCCAAATTTAAAGACTCAATTCAAAAAAGGGCATCTGAAATGAATGTACACTTCTCAGAGAAAGACATACAAATGACAAATATATGGAAAAAATGTTCACTATCATTGATCATTTGAGAAATGCAAATTAAAACAATGCTGAGATTTCATCTCACCCCAGAAAGAATAACTATTATCGAGAAATCAAACACTAACAAATTCTGGCTGGGCTGTGGGGAAAAGGAACCTTTCTCCACTGCTGGTGGAAGTGTGGACTGGTGCAACTACTTTGGAAAGCAGTGTGGCAATTCCTCAAAGCACTAGAACTAGAGATTCCATTCAACCCAGCTATTCCATTTTTGGTATCTTCCCAAAAGAAATAAAAGCATCATACAACAGCAATATATATGCATCCATGTCTACAGCAGCAGCTTGTAATAGCTAAAACTATCCACCATCGATTATTAAAGCGATCAGAAATGAAAATTCAAAACCAAATGAGAATTTCAAAGGGTTTGAAAACTGTCTCTCCTGGTGAAAGAAGTTATTTGTGGAAAAAAACCTGATCTAAATTCACAATGTTATATAAAATTATATTTCTATTTAGTAGTAAAACAAGTTTATGATTAATAATAATCATGACTAAATTTGGACTCTGAATTTTCTGACAAAAAAGAAGGCCACTTGTTTCTAGTTGTTTATAGATTACACTTCACTGATGACCATTTATTATGCTTAAATACACTATAAATCAGTGACAGCATACAGACAATTAAAGTCTTAATTTGTTCATCCCATTAGCCAAAGAGTGAGATCATCTTGTCAGATTATGTATTTTAAATTTATCTTAAATATACTAATCTCATTTGCTCAATTTCATAAGAAAAAACATGTAACTGTAAATAATATAAAATTAAATACAAATTTCCAAGTAATACTATTAAGTAACAATTGCATGTGAAAATCTATATTCACTGATTTGGGGCTTATATATCTTTTACTCCTTGCAATGCCCTTTTTGGATGCAAAGGTTATCTACTGCTGTATGACCTTAATTTATAAAATTCAACTTCTTTTTGAAAGAATTTTATTAGTGTATGCTTCCAGTTGCATTCATAGTGGGGAATTTGCACATCCAAATGCCAGCTTAATTCTTTTTTGTCCATTTCTCTTCCATCCCTCCCTGCACCTTCCAACTCTTTCCTAGAGACCACGATGTTAGGTGAAATAAACCAGACACATCTACTAGTGAAACCCTGAACACCCTGTAGACCCTTCCCTAAAATAAAAAATTTAAAAAAAAGAATTATGCCAGGGACTTCATTCAGACCAAAGTTAGGCTCTGCCTTTTATAGACACTGGGCATGGTGGCATGCACCTGTAATTCTGGCTCTTGGGAAGCTGTAAACAGGCAGATCACTAAGTCCAATCTTGTAGTGAGACCCTGAAATACCAAAAAAAAAAAAAAAAAACCCAGACACACAAGTTCTCTTCTATGAGAAATCCAAAATTAAATAAAAAGCAAACTAAAAGATAAGATGAAGTAGTGATATTGAACTTCTGCTATAGTTTCCCTAAGGGAAAAAAAAAAAAAAAAAAAAGCAAAACTAAGAATTTATATGCTTTAGATTTTGTTATTTTGTGTTTTTACTTCTTCAAAAGGAAACATAAAGTTATACAAACTTTGACTAAAAGGCTAGTTAAAAAATGAAATTACAAAAAATATATGAGTGTTCTAAATCACTGTAGAAGCAATAGTGAATAAGAGATCGGACTTTGCATAGGTTGTACGCAAATCCCAGAGCTTCCCTTTACCAGCTCTCTTGACTATGAATAAATCTTAGCCTCTCTATCCTCAGCTTTCCTAATAGTAAAATAAGTAAAGCTAATAATATTATCCACCTCCTAAGTTACTGTGAGTTGAACAGGCTAATATAGCTAGCGTGCTTTAGCTAAAGTGCTTGGCCGGGTCCAGAACACAGCAAACACACTTCCTGTGTTCTTTACATCTGTAAAGGGAATCCCAAAAGTGCTGTGTACATTTATATAAATTTTTCTTTTAAGATATTTTCTTTTTCTGCTTTTATGTTTCCCAAATGTCAAGGGTGTTTGCCTTTCTAGAAGTTCTAGAACTGTAACCTGGTAGCAAATATTTTCTTTTAAAAAAAATATTTACTTGATACAGGATCTTACTAAACAGTTCAGATTCATAGTGATCCTCCTGTTTCAGCTTCCCCAGTGGGACTACAGGCGTGTGCCACCATGCACAGCATGTGGTAGCAGGGATCAAACTTGGGACCTTGGACTTGCCAGGTAGGTGCTTATGCTGCCAAGCTATCTTCCCAGCCCTAGTGATAAATACTTTCTAAGCTGAAAGGCTACATGGGTAAAGATTATTTTACTCTTTTATAATTCAATGAAACATAGTTGCATTATTTTTTGAATCAGAGTCTGGAATTCAGACTATTTGTCAAATAATAAAATCCATTTCAGGAATAAGTATAAATTATTCAGGCTATAACTGTTAAAAAATTGTTGCTCTTTTTCTGTTTGTATTCGGTCTACTGTGTACCTAAAAATTAGGGAATAGAGTGACAGTAAAAACAGTCCAAAACTGTTCATGCAATAGTTGACGTTGAACAGCAACACTACCTTTATCGCTTCCATAATAGTAGAACACTGCTTTACTGAGAGCACACCACCGTTTCTGCCATTCAAATCCCAGAAAACTGTGATCTGTAACAAAGGGAAGAAAGGAACAGTTTAAGTAGCATATATGACTGATGTAAATGTAAGGCCATTTCTTTATTATAAAAGGAAAAGTTAATTTAAAAAAAATTTTTAATCATTTATTTGGTACAGGGTCTTACTGCACAGCTCGGCCTCATAGTGATCTTCCTGTCTCAGCTAGATCAGCTAGGATCCCAGTGCTAGGATTACAGGCATGTGCAACCATGCCTGGCCTGCAGTGTAACCCCCGAGATTCCAGGGCCAGCACCATATGCAGTACCAGGAATGGGACTTGGGTCCTTGCACTTGCCAGGCAGGTGCTCAGACCTCTGAGCTATCTCTCCAGCCCCAGAAAGGTTAATTTTCTAAGGCTCTTTTTAGCTCTAATATTGTGTAACTAATAAATATGTATTTTCTATTTCAAGCGACAAACCACTACCACCAATAAAACTAAAAGTAATAAACTGAAGTAGAAATAGAGCTGCCACACTTAGGGCCTCAATTACCTGACTATCCAACTTGCCTGACAGATATAGTTTCAAAAGTGCACCTCAAAAAAGGCAATTCATCTGAACCTCATTTTCTCATGTTATAAAAAGGGGGAGCAGTTAATTCATGTTATTTCTATTATCTAAGAAAGGTAAAACCATTCTTACCTTCTTCATTAAGATTTTACAGCTTACCTTTTCTGCGTTTTTCCAGATAGCCAGCCTTTAGAACCAAAGGGAGGTCCTGTGCTGCAATTGGAGGAAACTGGTTTCCTGTGGGAAGCAGAAGAGAGAAAAAACAAAAAATATGGAATGTATTTCAGGAAAACCAAGTGCCAGACCTCACTAGACACACACAGTATACTTGTAATTACTAAAACTCCTTAAGTCCAGGCCTACTAGCTTTGTTTCACAACCATTCCATAGGTTAGTCCCTCTCTTCCCTTCTACAAACCCCAAGAACAAAAAAAGGTTCAGCAGTCTTCTATTTTAATATATTACAGCCCCAAAATATAGTATTATTCTGCACCTCGGTTATCTTAAAAGGCTGGTAGTTTTCAATGTGTATAAGGATAGACAAACAATCATAAATAGTGCAATAAATCAGTGAAGGAGGTTTGGAGCTTAAAATAAATCATATAGGCTTCTTTTTTTTTTTTTTCATTCATAAGATCAGGTTTTATTAAAACAACTAGGCCATTCCTTAACACACACCAAGTGGCCACAAAACCATTAGTACCTTTTATAATACTATTTATAATATTTTAAATATAAATTACATAATGGTAGGTTCACTGGCATTACCAGTACTATCACTATTAAGTGAAATACGCTGCACCTCAGATTCAAGAGCAGCCACCTGTTGATACAACCTAAGACTCGGCGACTGTTTATATCACAGTACC
>PVJA010012654.1:0-51422 GCA_004027025.1 Myocastor coypus | reverse complement strand
GTAATATGTCAACTTTCAAAGAAAAAAAGGGGGAAAAGAAAAAAAAAAAGTAATGTGGATTTAGAAAGGTTAATGTTTAGTTGTTTGATCAATCTTATATACCTATATGTATTAATCTAAACTGATCCGATGATGAAAATATGTAATATAACCATTGTTAAATTTAAACAATAAAAGAATTGGAAAAAAAAAAAAGAATCTTAAAAGGTTTTAACAATCTACCTGACACTTTAGCAAATAGTTTTCCTAATCTCTCTGCAGTTATGGCTATATGGAGGTGTCTCCTCCCTCTTGGAAGGTGACTGTATCCTGGGTGTGTGGTACTGAATAGACCCTGATGGGTTTCTAGCTGGGTGTGATACTGCGAGGGAAGAGATGGATCACCGTGAGTGTGGTACAGAAGTATACATAGCCTTCTTATGTTGTTGATCCTGCTCCTTGCACTTCCTTCCTGTCCTGCCATGAAATATGTCCCCTCAGCCCTACCCTTCTGCCTTGTAACTACCCTGCCTTGGAGACATCCAAATAAAATAGATACACTTAAAGTATAACTTTCTGTGGATGCTTAACTTCTTTACACAAGTGTCCTTCATCACTTTTCTTCATTCCAGATGTTTTAGTGTTTTAATTTATGTAAGATAAATTAGCATTTCCATGGTTGTCATTGTCTCTGTAAAAAATAAACTGAACAAATACCGTATATTACAAAACTTCATTATGTACAGCCCCTTACCTCGGCACCTCCCTCTCTCATTTCTAGATTTAGAATCTTAAGTCACTCTATATTTGTAGAAGTCTCTGTCCTTTACTGTGGGCACTGTTTTCCCAACTTTAATATATTGCCTTTGTAGATGAGGTAGTTCTTCATTGTGGCGAGCTTTCCTGGCTTCATCCCTGACCGGAAGACCTAGAGTCTTCTCATGAGAAGTCACCTCCATGAAGAACAATTGCTCTCCACCTACTTCTGCACTCAGTAGGTGACAGGGCTCAGCCTTTCCGATGCAGGTTGGGGGTCATTTCTATTTCTGTCATTTAGAGGTTGTAAAGATGTGGGAAACACAGACAGCCTCTTTAAGGTTTAGACTCTTAGGTAAAACAGAGTGTGGAGGTTCACTTCATTGTCTCTTGATCAAGTCTGAGGACATAATGGTGTTTAGTTTAGTACTTGGCATATACAAACATGCCATCGATATTACTGAAACACTACAGTTGAAATACAGTCTAAAATCAATAAAATGAGAATCACAAATTCAGAGAAGGAAGAGGACAATGATGCATTTCTAAATCTAAACACTTTGGTGTCCATCCACTTGGATGGAAATTCTAAACTGGGATATATTTTTTGCCTCAGAATTTCAAGAAACTGGCTTGAAACCTAACTATAAAACAAAACACATGTTTGCATATTCTTTTGCAGAGAAATTGGAAGGAAAATTACCATCATTATTTTTCCCTACACAGAGGTGTGAATCTATGACTTTTGCACTGTGCTACTTCTCAAACATATTTTGTTCATTTATGTTGGTTTTGTTTTCTGAGACAAGGTCCTATCTTTTCTGCTTTTTTTTTTTTTTTTTTTTTTTTTTTTTTTTTTTTTTTTTTTTTTTTTTTTTTTTTTTTTTTTTTTTTTTTTTTTTTTTTTTTTTTTTTTTTTTTGTCTTTTTGAGACAGGGTCTCACTATGCAGTTCAGGCCGGCCTTGAGCTCACTTTGGTAGCCTGGGCTGGTCTCGAACTCACACTGATCTTCCTGCCTCAGCCTCCCGAGTGCTTGGATTACAAGCGTGCTCCACCATGCCCGGCATTTTTTCTGCTTTGAAGAAAACAATATAAATAATAAAAAACAATGACATAAATTTTCAGAACAACATTATAGGAGAGTAGCAATGATTAGTACATTGTTATTGTTCTATATTGAATATTGTTACCTTCAAAGTAGTTGCTCATAGTACAAGATATAGCCATGAAAATCCATCAAACAATACAAGCACACACCATTCTTTGCAATGAAATAATAACAATTAGTAATAAAATTATCTTAAATTATATATAATTTAATATTATCTATTATATTAATATATATGATATATAATATATTTAAATATAAAATATATAAATATAATATATAAATATATAATTATATACATATTCTTTTCCCCTTTTCTTCTTTCCAGTTTCTCTTTCCTTTTGAGCCCTTTCTTCCCATTTCACAATATATACTGTACATTTGGGGACTTAGTCTTCTATCTTCTTACACTAAGGAGATAATAAGATGTTTACACACGTGAAACTGATTTAGTTCACTTATGAATATAGTCCCTAGTTGCATCCATTTCAGTACAGAATACTTCATAGTTATGCAGTACTCCATTACATTAAAATATCACATCATTTTTATCCATTACTCAGTTGATGGGCACTTGGGTGGTTTCCAAGATTTAGCAATTACAAATTGGCTGCAATAAACTTGAGTCCACATACATCCTTATGGTGATATTTTTTTTAATTCTTCAGGAAAATTTCCAGGAGGGGAATAGTTGAGTGGGATCTCCATACTGAATTTAAAGTTGCAAAGGGACAGCAAGATAGTTCAGCAGACTAACCATCTTCTTAGGCAAGTGTAGGTAGGGACTGAGGTTTGATCCCCTGGGACTGCACGCTGTACTGGCCCCACACCAGAACACAATGAGCCTGAAACAGAGTCTGGGTGTGGTGGTGCATGCTTATAACCCCAGTGCTGGGGAGGCAGAAAACAGGAGGATTACACTGAGTCTAATCTGAACAGTGACATCTATACAAAATACATAAATTTTTAAAAAAGAAAGACAAATAAAGTGGTTGCACCAGTCAACACTACCACCAACAGTGCAAAATGATTCCTTTTTTTTATCCTGCCCTCTGGTATTTGTTGTTGATTGATTTCTTGATGATAGCCATTCTACTGGGGCACAGTGGAATTTCAGTGTTGTTTTAATTTGCATTTCTCCAATGAATAATGATACTGAATATTTTTTCTTATGTTTATTGGCCATTGTTATTTCATCATCTGAGAAGGACTTATTGGTGTCAGATGCTCATTTTTATACTAGGTCTTTAAATTTTGGAAGTCTGTTTTTTTGAATACTTTACATGTTCTAAGCAGAAGTCTTTTGTCTGAGGCATAGTTAGTTAATTTTTTTTTCTCACTCTGTGGCTTGTCTTTTCACACAGTTGAAAATTTCTTTAATGTACAAGAGGTATTAAAATAGGACAAGATCTCAGTTGTTAATTCATTGAAGTGTTTCCCATGCAATTTGAACGTTGTTCGTGAGATCTCTGCCCATCCCTAAGTCTTCAAGATTTTTACCTACTTTCTCTTTAAGTAGATTTAGTGTTTCTGTTTTAATATTCAGATCTTTGATCCATTTTAACTTCAGTTTAGTGCATGGTCATATACCAGGGTCTAGTTTTAGTCTTCAGCATATAAAGTCTATTTTGCCATAACCATTTATTAAAGAGGTTATCTTTCTTTCAATGAACATATCTGATCCTTTTGTCAAAGATAAAGTGGGTCAGTGAATGTGTACCTTGTAGTTTGAATTGTGTGTATCTTCTAATGTCTTCCATCGTTCCTCAGCCCTGTTTTGTTTACCAGCACCATGCTGATTTCGTCTCAGTAACTTTGTAGTGTACTTTCAAGTTAAGTTGCTCAGGAATGGCTTGGCTATTCTAGGTCTCTTCTGTTACTGTTTTGGAAAGAGAGCTATTAATATTTTCTCTATTTCTGTGAGACATATTCATTGTATTTTGATCAGGATTGCATTAAGTCTATATAAAATTTGGGAGTATATCCATTTTCACAATGTTTGTTCTTCCTGTCCCTAAGCAATGGGTATTTTACTATTTTTCAGTTTTCTGATATCATCTTCACTCTCCATTTTCAAGGTATGTATATATATATATATATATACATATATATATATATATATATATGTACATAGATGTATATATATATATATATATATATGTACATAGATGTATATATATATATATGTACATAGATGTATATATATATATATATATATATATATATATATATATATATATATATATATATATATATATATATATATATATATATATATATATATATATATATATATATATATATATATATATTTACATTCTTTGCTGGATCAATTCCATTATGTTTCACTTTTTTTGAATGCTATTGCAAAGGGTTTTCCCTAATTTCTCTCTCCAATGAGTTCGTTGTGTACTGAAATGATATTGATTTTTGAGTGTTGACTTTGCATCCAACCACACAAATGGTTATTAACTCTTCTAGTCTCTTGGTGGAATTTGTGGGGTCTTCTGTATAGACTACCATGTCATCTGTAAATAATGATAGTTTAACTTCTTCCATTCCTGTCTGTATTGTTTTTATTTC
Source organism: Myocastor coypus (assembly GCA_004027025.1). Taxonomy (NCBI): domain Eukaryota; kingdom Metazoa; phylum Chordata; class Mammalia; order Rodentia; family Myocastoridae; genus Myocastor; species Myocastor coypus. The sequence goes on along the minus strand of PVJA010012654.1, from coordinate 46,995 downwards.
TCTCTCTTGCTTAGTTGCTCTGGCTAATGTTTCCAGAACTATGGTGCATGGTAGTGGTGACAGTGAGCATCCTTGTCTTGTTCCTCATTTTAGAATGAAAGCTTTCTTTTTGTCCATTTAGTATGGTTCCGGCCATTGCCTTTTCATAGATATTTTTCATTAGATTGTGACAAAGACCATCTATTTCAAAATACTTATGTAGAAGTTATATCATGAATGAGTGCTGGACTTTATCAAGTCATTTTTAAAACTATTTAGATTATCAGGGGATATTTGTCTTTGGATCTGTTGATATGTTATATTACCTTTCTTGTTCTTACTAAGTAACTACTTTTCTCACTCAACACTCAGTTTTGTGGCCCACCTGCCTCAACTTCCTGTCAAGATAAAATTACATCGATGCACCACTAAATCTGACTTGCTCATCAGAATACCAGTGTACTGATTTTTTTTCCAAGTTAAAAAATTGTGTCACTCTGTTACTTAATTAAAATAAGAGTTTGCAGCCACCGTGATTTTGGGAAATACACCCAACCCACGGACTCTGAACATGCAGAGTATGACCTTCAATAAGTCTCATTTTTTCGTGGAGAAAGTGTATAAACATATATTTATATTACAAAGTATGTAGTATGATATATTATCAAAGGCATTTATGGGAGCTAAGATAAAAAAAAAAACCTACTAATATTAAAAGAAATTATCAGTTCCGTAGGATCAATGGCTGCTAAGTAGTATGTTAAACTGCTAGTTCATCTTATCTTATGTAACTAACACTGTCTGGCATGCTAACATAAGCTGTAGAAGCAATGCCACAGAAGCTGTCATTGGCCATTGAAAAATGCTACTTAGGGAAGGTATGAGGCAGACACAGCATGGGGCAAAGTGTTTCACAGGTAAAGATTAACATTTATGCAGCAGGCTTTAAAGCATGAAGCACGTGTAAGCTTAACAAGTTTAGTGTAGCTGAAGCATAAATACTCGTCATCATTTAAGCAGGCAAAAATAAAAGCAAAACTCACAAGAAAAAATTCTATTGAAATAAATGGAATAAGAGAAATAGACAATTTGTAAAGGAAGAAATGAAAATAAGCAATGAGCAATACATTTTTCAAAACTTATGAGTCTTATTATAATTATAATTATGAAAATTAAAACAGTAATGAATAATTTGCTTACTCAGTTGGCCAATATGGAGGCATATATTAGTTTTAGTTCTTAATGTAGTTACATACTGGTTGTTCCTTCAGTGTCACAATCCTGAAAACTTCACTAATTTCACTTTGATATTCACTACAGAAGTACAAGATTTAGCACCATACGTATTCTGTGTGTTTATGTTAATGTCATTTTTTTCCATCTGTCTATATGTTTAATTCCCCCAAAGTCTTTGTAAATTAACGCTGACATTAATTTTATTATCAATCATCTGACTGTTCCCTCAAACTAAGATAATAAAATTACTTTTTAAAAATTTATTCGGTATAGGGTTTCACTATGTAGTTCACAGTTGTAGTGATCCTCCTGTTTTCAGCCTCCTCAGCACTGGAATTACAGGTGTGCACCATCACACCTGGACTCTGGTTCACTGAGTGTACCTAGGGCTGGGCCAGTGTGGCATCTGGTGACAGGTATTGAACCTCAGTTCCTGTGCTTGCCTAAGCAAGCACTTATTATGCTGAGCTACTTTGCCAGTCTCTACAAAATAACACTTATATTCTCCCTCATATTATTTAATGTGAATATATATATTGTTATATTGCCTTGATTTTTAATATACCATATTTTAAAATTGTTATTTAAAGACTTCTCTTTTTTCATTTGGATATTCTTTGCCCCATTCTTAACAAGGCTTGATAAATCTATGAAATATCTCTATAAATTTTCCAATTTCCAAAGCAATCTGAAAAATATTACTTTTTGCCAAAGACAGTTTGAAGATTATGATATATAATTTCATATAACTATGAAAACGATGGCATATTTTATACATCCACAGGCTTATTTCTCAGCCATTAGAATACTGTAACAAATTTTTAAGTTCAAGTCTCCAAGGATACTTTCATATTACATTATCCATTAATGTACATTTCTTTAAGAAGTTATAAAGTTCTACACATATTTATTAACAGTTAGCAGTTTATTCTCTAGGGACTTCAAATTTCACGCTACTTTTATTTTCCTACTGGGACTCAGATTTTCCTTAATGATGGATATGTTCTTGCAAAAGGTCTCTACAAAGCATAAGGACATTTTTCTATGCTGTGTCATTTACATTTTAGCATGTCTAATAAAGAAAGTTATGCTGATCAAAATGTATGTTCATAAAACTTAATCAAAATTCTTTTTCTTTTCAATTCCTGCTCAAGAAATCGTACTTGAGATAGCTCTTAGAGTACAAACACCTATATTTTCATTGACTTGGAATCTATGTAGGTATAAGTCATTGAGTTAGAAATTTCATTTCCTCTGTCTATAATTGAGTGAGAAATCACTTGGAAATTTGTAACAAAACATTTACTGCTCTTTGGTGCACTATACATTGTACCAATTATTGGCTTCCAAAAAGATTATCCCATTGCCTTTAAAGACTACTTCTCTAACAGAAACTCTACATGTTATTATCATCACATATTTGTTTCTTCCACTATTAATGATTGTCTTTCATATGCCAACATCTATCACTCCTCCTAGATATCTCCTAGAGACTAAGCCTGTCTGCAGGAGGTTCACATCTTATTATGTAATACCGAATTTTTGAATCATGCAGAGTTAAGGAATTTGTTTGTAGCAATAGCAGATATTTTTGTTTGATAAAGATCTTAGAGAAAAAGTTATTCATAAATTGAGGATTCATTAATGAACAGGTATTTGTCCATCAAAAACTTGGTGGAGAAGTTGGGAATGGTATTGTGTGAGGAAACCGTACAGAAGACATGTGTGGCTGAAAACTTTCACCTTGCGCGGCTTACTCAGGCTCTCTATGCGGCTTTCAGATAACAGTTTATGGGCTTCTTAGTCCTATGAGATAAAATTCAACCTTTATAGTTCCAGTTTCTTTTTGATAAATTCCCTATCTTTGGCTTGCTCAACAGTTTCTGATCCCTTAAGAGGATTGTTTAATTCTGTGCTCAAAGCATGAGCTTTATCCATTTCTTAAAGAAAACTCCACCAAGGATTAACACTTCGAGAAATGCTGTGGACCCACATTTTTACCAGAATAGTAAACCTATCAACACTTGGCACAAATGCCCATGTTTTGCTTTTCTTATCCCTCCCATGCAGCCACCTCCCCATCGCCTCTTCTGCCTGTTTAGCTCTTCCTTGACTTTCTCTTCTACTTTCCATCCTTCTCTTATGCTTTCATTTTAAGTGTAGATTTTTCTAGAATTCATACTCTAGAAATTCTATTTGTGGTCTGTATATTTTAAGAGTTTTAGGTTTAAAAAAAAAAAAGAATAATTAAGAACACCTCCACTGTCTAACGTGTGATCAAAAAAAAATGAAGACCTCACCCTGTCAATCTTCTCTTTAAAGCCCCGTTCAATTGTCATTCTTTTAATTTGTTTTACTACTCTCATTGCAAATGTAAATAAATGGAACGTAGAGCTTATATCATGTCAACTGTGATTTTTCTCATATGCTATGATGTAAACAGTGAAGAAATTAAAAATTTCTGTTAACTATTTCAAAGATTTTGTACCAAATCATTTTCTAGTCTTATTTACACAAGAAAGACAACCTAGCGCTGCCAAATATATTACTTACATTTAACTGTTGAGTGACTGGTTAAAGTTATATGGTAATATTTAATAGTAACATCATGTGATGCAAGAATTAATTAACTAATTAATTTTTATTTTTGAGACAGGGTCTTTCTGTATAGTCCTGGCTGGGCTTGAGCTCATTATGTAGACCAGATTACCCGGGAACTTGCAGGGATCTGTTTGCCTCAGCCTCTTGTACAGGAACTACAGGTGAGTGTCATCATGTCCAGCCAATATACTTGTTATATAGTGACCCAGAGCTTAATGTTTCCTGCAGAGTTATCTAAGATGGAGCATACTGTGAGTGTACATTTTAAATGGGCACAAAGTTTGGATTTTTAAAATAAACTTAATAAATTACATCTTTAGTCACTCTCAGAAGCCAAAATTACGTAAATTTGAATTTAATTTGTTAATTATAATAATTTCTCAAGGACTCATATCTTGCTGTGAATAAGCTTTAAACACTGGAGATAGGTTTGATCTTAAAAGAACATGAGCTATTTTGAAAAAAAGAAATCAGGGCTTGAGAGATAGCTTGGTAACATAAGTGCCTGCCTGGCAAGCAAAAGGACCAGAGTTTGATCCCTCATATGACATGCTGAGCTGGCCCTGAAACTGGGACAGGTGGCACACATTTGTAATCCCAGAGCTGGTAATGCAGAGAAAGGAGTATCAATGTGAGTCTGAACTGTGTAGCAAGACCTTGTATCAAATAAATGAAGAAAAAGGAAATAAAAAATATCATATATCCTCGTGTATGCCACATTTAACAAGCAGAATAAGAAGTAGTGCACTGTTTTCTGAAGCTAGGATTTGCAACTATTGAAGTCAAAAAGTGATAGGAAATTGTGAAAAAATGTTTTTATTATTGTGGAAGAGATTGAAATTTACTCTATGTAATATAATACAAATAGCTTGCCCTTAGCACCAAATTCATCATTGTTTGAAATAATGACAAGGATAGCCTTCCCCAAGCAACAGAACTCATAATACTCCTTCTGAAAAAAGAAATCTATGAATGAGTTGGCCCTACCCTAGCCATTCTCAAAGCTGTTGGTCTCAAGATCCTTTTACAGTCTCAGAAATAACTGGCACCTCCAAAAGGTTTTATTTATGTGGATTATAACTATTGTTATTTTCCATGTTAGCAATGAAAACTTAAGAGGAATTATCTTAATATTTAGTACTTCATTTAGAAGTAAAATTTAGAAATTCAACATATGTTAAAATAAGCAATAACTTTTATGAAAACAGTTTTAGAAGAACTAGGAAGAAAAACAGCTTCATTTTACTATTGTGCAAAATCTTTTTGTTTCCAGTATTCAACCTGCTGCAACTTATTGCTTTGCTTGATGCACGTGAAGAAAATCAGTCTCCCGAAGGCATGTGTTTGACGAAGAAAGAGTCCTTGAAATAGTTTGCAGATAATTATGGATATTCTCACCTGATATTTTATCAAAGTCAATATGCAATAGCCTTATAAAATATACTTTCTACTCAATTATGAAACTATATACGTGAATTGTTTTATTTGCACATGGTGTTACATACCCTTATCCCAGTACTCTAGGAGGTTAGAGTAGAAGGATCCCCAATTCAAACCCATCTGGGAAATTTAGTGATTTTATGAGACAATACATAAAATAATTTTAAAACAATAATAAAAAGGGCTAGGGAGCAGCTCAGTACAAATAAGTTCAATCCTCAGTGCCCTGTGAAAAGCAGTATTTTAATGTATCCTGTTCTGCATTTTAAATATTTTGTACATGATTCTTAATATTGTTCATTCAGAAAATGGCAACTTAAATTATATTTTCCACATGCTGTTATATTACACTTTATTCATATACATTTTAGGTGTAATTTCCTGACATCACTACTGAGTTAATAAATGGGCACTGAGAAGCAAAGTTGTGCAAATGGTATCACATTCAAGTTTTTCAAAGTACCAATTTGCACTTGAATCTTGAGTGTCGTTAGCAGCAGATAGAGAAAGCTGTTTTCCTTGAAATGATACGCTGACTTGATTCTGCCAAAATTCAGTGCATGAATAATCATAGCTGGTCAGTTCTCCCTTGAACTACAATTGGCCTTCCATACTAGAAACCACGCAAAGCCCAATCTCCCATGCAATCGCACTATGGCCTTCCTTCAAGATAGCTGATCCTTTGGCGTGCAGAGACGCTCCATGTTTCATTTCCACCTTGCCACTAGCGTAGAAAAATATGTGAACTCAAGGTTTACCTACCAGGAATTTGTTGCCTAACAGTATAAAGATCAAGGAAGTGAGAAAAGCAAAGGAAAATCTTGTTTTTTTTCTGAAACTCATTTCTTTTCTCAGATTCCATGAAGGACAATAATCAACCTTGTACATAGCTACTTTCAAGATGTCAAAGCCCACACAAAAGAGAAAAGGACTGTCAGGATATGAGGGGATGAGGAAAAAAATCAGAAACTGAATATGTGGAAAAGGTAAGCATATTCTATGAAGAATTAATGTATAAGCATAAGGAGCAGAGTATGTTTGGTATGCTCTATTCTGTGTAGTAAGTTTTTCCAAATGCATCCCATTGAGAGTTTGGTATGCATGTAGACATTTTTAAAAAATCAAATTGTATTTTAGTCTTTAATTGTGACTATTACATTAAAATGCTGTAATTATTTTTATAGGTTGTAAATTACTTTGAATTTGGTGGATGTTTTAGAGTTTCTCATTAATATTGAACAAGATTTTGTTATTAAATGGACCTAAAAGAAAGCTTTCATAGATATCATAATTACTTGCACATTTTCTTCTGAATACAAATGCTAATTTAAGTATAACTTTTTGTTTATATTCTGCATTTCAAACATTTAATGGAATAGTCCTGTAATGTTTATCAAATTCAAAATATTTGCAGCCTGATTTTAAATTCTGAATATATGTATTTTTATCAGTTGTTCAGTGGAAATAATTTCAACGAAGGAATAAGTTTAATAAGCCCACTAATTAATTATGCTATTATTTCAAAATAACATTGAAACATGAAACTGAACGGAAGCAAAAGTATTACATGTTAAATGGCATTTTAAATTTAAAAGGGATAATTACTTGACTCATATGTACAAGAAGTGAGTAGAATTTAATCAGCGGTATTTTTTAGTCAGTGGTATTGTCCTTGCAGTTATCTGTGTATTTGTTTCCTTGCCTGTCTATGTGTACATTTGTCCTACCCTAGCTTGCTTCTGTTCCACTTTCCTCCAATAGCAAAGTATACTAAAAACCAGACTTTTTTGAGATATACTTAATGAGTTCAAAGAGGCAAAGATCTAGCCAGAGAAATTTTAGGTCCTCACTTATTTCCTAAATAATCATCATGAAACCACAGGCCATGAAGTTCAAAGGCAATAACCCGAGAAGAATATTTAGAAAACAAATTTTCAAATGACATACGGAACTTGTTTACCCATGAGCAAGAGAAGAGCAAGATACAGAAGTGGCTTTTAGAAAAGTTTAGGCTATGGCATTATTACAGTAAGCATTATCCTTCTTAATGGTTTGGTATTTTTCCCCTAAATTTCATTCTTGGTTTTAGCAGTAATATAGAGAAAGAAGAAAAATAGATGCTAGTATCTTGAAGACATACATTTCAGCTTTTGTACTTGATTTGCTACAAAAGATAGTAGCAAATGTTTTATATTGCCAAGTTTTAACCTAAAAGTATTTTTTAATGGCAGCTATAACTAAGAGATTCCTTTTGTGGCCTTGACTTAAAAGTCTAAAATTTCAGTACAAATGGTTTTTTTTAAAGATTTCTGAACTTTACATATTGCACTAAAAATATGATTTACTACTAGCACCCTTATTGTGTTTGTTTTGAGAACAATAATATATAATTTATGTAAAATCACTTATCTCTTAACATTCTTATTATTGTCTAGAACTGAACTCTTAATCTACCACCAGCAAAATAGCCCCACCCTTGAGTCTTCTCCAGATGAGAAAATGGCATCAACCTTCACCCAGTTACTTGTGCCTATGAGTCACCCACAACCCTTTCTTTGACTGGTACTCATCCCCCGTCCTTCTGTGCCCTTGTCCAGGGCCACTTTCCATTGAGTTCTGAGCCTAAGCACACTTCACATCTCTCACAACTCTGGCTGCAGTCACCATCTTCACTCAACTCCTTGCTGATAACCTTTGAAAGTCTCTCTTCAGTTCCATTCTTGATTCCTGCTCTGTCAGTCTGGGCAAAGCAGCCCAAATGTAGTTTCAAGATCAACTATCAGATTCCATGACCACCCCCATCTCCATGCCTTTCAGTGGCATCTCAGCATCTCTGGCATCTACCATCACAGTCCTTCACCAAGCTCCAGCCACGCTGGCTATCGTGCTATTTCTCCCTGGAAGGCAAGTTTCCACCCAGAGACTTTCCACTTTCTGCTTCCATCTGCAATGATTTTGTTCAATATATTCACAAAACATTCAACTTTCATTTCTTTATACTTTTACTCCAAAGTTACCTACCTAGAAAGACATTCTTTGGCCTTTTATCTAGAATTGTCCTTTGGGTACTTGTTTTCTTTCTTTTCACTCATTATAGTGTTCATGAAGTGACCTTACAGTAGAGTACGTTTCCATAAATTATACTTTTCCATTCACAAAAATGTAACCTGTATTAGGACATGCATTTTTCAGTCTACATATATGGCGGTTGCAATCTGAAAGGATCCAACAGATTCTAACACTACCTAGGTGTTCAACAAACGTTTGTTGAATAAGTGGAAAATGCCTTGGCAACTTGAAAACAGTTGCTTTCAACCAGTGACAACTTTGAGCCCAGGGGACATTTGACAGTGTCTGAAGACATTAATTGTTTAATATACTTACAACTGAACAAGGCTGTTACTGGCATCTGCTGGGTACTTCCAGAAGTGCTGCTGAACAATCTTCAGGTACCAGCTAGCCATCGCCTCACAGCAAAGAATCAGCTGACATATAATTTCAATGATAAGTAACATGGTGTGTGCTTGCAATCCCAGTACTCTGGGTCATTGAGTCCAAGGGATTGCAAGATCAAGCCCAGCCAGGGTAGCTTGGTGAAGTTATTGAGACTTTGTCTCAATAAATAAACAAGCAAATAACTAACTAAATAAACAGACAGATAGATAGATAGATACATACATACATACATACATACATACATACATACATACATTGGAGAGGTAGTACAATGCAAAAGCCTGAGGCTCAATTCTCAATACTGAAAAAAAGTGTTGAAAGATAACAATAATATCATTAATGAGAAGTTATTTGCTTTCTTTCCTCTTTTAGTTTCCTGCTGTCATTACCACAAAGCTGTGAGGGAGGTAACATCCACATATGAAATCCACGGGGCAGGGGATAGAGCAGCTAAGGCAAGAAGAAAAGAGTGATTTATAAAGCTAGTAGCACCAGAACAATCTGATTATGACATAAAATCCAACGCATGTAAAGTAATCTGGGCTATGTTCTGTCAAGGATTCAGGAAGGATGCGGGACAGTCAGGCTGATGGTAGAGTAAAAATTTCATCAACTAATGCACAACAGAAAATTGTCGGGCATCTACTATATAATAGCTTTTTGCTTCTCCTTGAATTAGATTTATAAGGGAAACTGTGGTTAAGGGAGATCAGTTTAGGGGCAGAACAGTAGCCCCAAAGGGAAAAATGAATGCTTAATAGAACCCAACACAGCAGTCCAGTGGCAGGTCTCTGTTCACATGGCAAGGAGAAAGGATCTGATCCCAGTAAAGCATTTTTAGTGCAGAGAGACCAACTGCAGACAGCATTATGCAACTGAAGACCATGACAGGTCTCTCTTACAAAAAAAAGTTCAGTAAGATTCTTCTCACATTTTAATTTGGGGTTTTTGTTTGCTTTCTTTACAATACAAACCCCATATTTAATGATATATCCATGTTTACATTTACCAGTTGAAGTGGGTCTCTATTGAGTGTTAAAGATAATAGGAGTGAAAGTCCTTTGTATGGAGTTGTGAGTATAAAAACCAGGGGATAAAAACTTACTGAATAGGGCCCGCAAGAAGGCTCAGTGGTCTAATGCGCATGCGAAGGAAACTTAAGGCAAGCGCTGTAACCGCTCCTAGATCCCTGGCACCACATGCTGTGCACCGCCATTCCAGAGCGGGCTGAGCCAGTCATAACACAAACAAATAAATGAGGTTTAAAATAAATAAATAAATAAAAATCTTTAAAAAAAAAAGAAAGAAGATAGAACCAAAATGGTGGCGGCAGTAGTAGCTGCGTCCCGGGCTTCTCGGCTGCTAGGCTGGTCCCTCCCGCAGGTGGGGCGGCCTATGTCGAGTGGGGGCCACGGCAGGGAAGGCTGAGCTCGCATGTGGAAGGCCCTCATCTTCTTCGTGGTGCTGCCGGGGGTGGGAGTGAGCATGCTGAATGTTTTCCTGAAGTCGCACCACGGAGAGGAGGAACGACCCGAGTTCATCGCCTACCTGCACCTCCGCATCAGGACCAAGCCTTTTCCGTGGGGAGATGGTAACCATACTCTGTTTCATAACCCTCATGTGAATCCGCTTCCTACTGGCTATGAAGACGAATGAAGAGAACCTGGACTATCATTACCCAGGCATCGGGCAGCACATCTCTGACTTGGACCAGAAAAAGCGTATGGGACCTTAAGCTCACCTTCCTTACTTGTATCAAATGATGACCATCATACTGACCTTCCATCCCTTTGCTTGTGCAAGAGATGGCCTAAATAAATAACTTAAGACTCAAAAAAGAAAAGAAGAAAACTTACTGAATAGCCTAAGGAAGAATGGTACACTCAGTGATGAATTACACTGCAATAGAAATGTCTCAGCCTAAAAATAAATGCTCACGTCACTAAAATTCCATCCCTGTGTACAAGCAAAATATTCACATACTTGCTCTGAATTTCTTCAAATGAAGCGTTTTTCCATTTCCAATCCTGTAGAAGTCTCGAGATTCCCTGAAGCCTCCTAATTCCTTTGTCTTCCTTGTACTCCAGAATCCTCAGCTAACAGATATGTTTACCATTCGATATATTTTTTATTAAACATTTTCTGTGTGCCATGAGCAGAAAGAATGAGATTTGTTTGATAAGATAATGAACACGATAAAACTGGTCCTGGTGCTCAAAAGATGTGAAGATTAGTGAAGGAGGTCAGCGTTAAAATATGTAACCCCGTGGAGTCGGCAAGATCTAAAGGAGACTAAAGCACTGTTTAGGCAAGCTTAGGAAAGCAGGCAGGGACCATGGTTCAGTCCTTGGCACCACATCACGCTAGCTCCAGCCTCAGGGTGGGCTGAGCAAGCCGCGCACACACACACACACACACACACACACACACACAAATGTAACTCCAAATTGTGATAGACACCATAGAAAGAGAAGGAAAAACTGAAGCCAAAGACAAAGATCTTATAATCTACATGGATCATATGACTAGTAGAGACCTCTTTAAGAAGATGAGGTTGTAGCTAAGAACATTTAAGTACTTTTTAAAAACCAGCCTCTAAGTGATGTAATCATTTTAAAATGAGAAAGCACACTTAAACTATCACAATAAAATTTAAAAAACAATGTAAGACATTATTGCTAATGAGGTTAAAGAACTCACTGTATCTAAATAATAAACATTTATAGAGCAGAAAGATTTAAAACTCATCAGGCCTTTTAAGGTTGCCCCAACCAAAGGAACAAAGTTTATTACTTAGACAGAAAAGCAAATTGAACTCAATTGACCTTGTCACCATCAACCTAGCACACAAGCAAATCAAATTTTGTCACAGAAGGATTATGACACAAGCCCTGTGAGTCAGCAGTCTAAATTCATTGGGAGATCTAACTTATATAAATTACAGACATGAAAAGAAGGAGCACTAAGAAAGGACTGTCTTGAATATCAAATTCTAGTAGCTCTTTTAGAAAGAAAAGTATCAGATAATTCATCCACTTTGCTTGAGTATTGTTGCTAAGTGTTTTAACATTTGCCATTGGCTTTAGGTCTGTAAGTGAAAGGTACAGTTTGTGCAGGTGGAAAAAAAGCCACATATTAAGCCCTGAACTTGACATCAGACAACTAACAGGTAAACAAGTCCTGGTCTGACTCCAGTCTTACATGACTCCAAAGTTTTGTTTCGATATATTGTCTCCCTTGCTTGGGGACGAGCTAAGTCTGCAGATTAACTTTCCTCCACTTTTTTCATCTGTAAAATGCATGTTATGACCTACATTCCCTTGGGTAATTCCCTAGAATTATTAGTTTATTTCCTTTTTACATTTTTAAAATTAATTTTAATGGTGAAGAAATAGCAATGAGACAGTTTCAAAACAGGTTAGTAGGACAGTTGTGATAATACATTGCGTAATGTTGTCTTCACAGTAGTTATTCAGAGTGAAAGATGCAGACATGATATCTTGTCGAAACACTGTCAGTACAAATCTTTCTTCTCAATAAATTAAGACAAAGTAATTGTATATCTATCCATATATATATAGCATTGTTTTGTCAGAGATGGGTGTTTCATTGTCATTCAAATATTGTAGGTTCATGAATTCAGCAAAATAACCCAATATAGTCCAATAGTCCATAATAGTAGTGGGTTATCAGCAGAACTGGCAATGTCAAAAGTTGTTGACTTGAGGCTTTTACAGCTCAGCATATTAATAAAACTTTACTTTTTATACCTTGTGGTTATACTTTTCTGGTGGATGGTTAAGACCAAGATAAAGTAAGACCTATGTAACAAAAAATGCAACTTTTGTATCTGAAAAGGTCAGTCAAATCCCCTGAAGATGTACCCTGAAACCATGTAAAGCAGTTTGTATATCTTTTGTCAGTGTTAGTCATCTGGATGAGTCGTGTCCATTGCTTGACTAATTTGGTCTTTGTGAAAGCCTGACAGAATGTTTTTTCTCTAGATGACTCTCCTTAGGCAAACTATACATCACTAATCATTTTCCTCTGTGGTCCCATAATCTTTCTGATCAGAAAATTTATGACAGGATATCACAGCACAGGTTCTCTTATATCCTGAGTCTTCACTGACCTTGAAAGGCTAGGGCTAAAATGTTGGCTATCCTTATAGCCCTTCTTTTTCTCTAATGTTTTGGTCTGAAAACTTAAATTGTGAACTACTTAAAAGAGAAGTTTAATGTTATTATTACCCTATAACAGAGGTAGTTGAGCTTAACTTTACTATCAACGATTGTTGGAAAATACCTGTTCCATGTTATGTCTAAGTCACTTAATACCCTCTAGAATTATTAAGTAACAGCTCTAGAGTTTCTTTTGACAACTGATTTCCCCAATTTTTTTTATACTACCATAGCTCTACAAATAGGAAAGAGATATTCTAACCATTTGGGTCTTATTAATTTTCACTGTCTCTTCTGTGTAGTGATGAGGAAAAGGAATCAGACTATGCATCACTCTCACTCTCTCTATTGGCCCATTGCCAGGAGCAAAAGCATAGCAAAATCCGCCTTCTCACTGTGGCTCAAATAATTTTTAAACGAACTTCCCTTGATCACAATGCACAAACAAAATTAACTGCTTTTGTTTATCAGTATAAGAGCTTAAACTAAATCAGGAGGTGGAAGAAGTGTTTCTGCTATGCTATTTCTAAATTAACAGTGACAGTATCTCAGAAGATAAGAGTAACACCAAGAAGGCAGAACTAGAAAGGGTACAAGTCAGTTTAAGATCATCCGTCTTAGGAAAGCTAGATAGTTAAGGGCATGGAAAAAATAGTTAAAACAGGTAGGCAGCATGTGATAAACTTTTTCTGTTCTAGCTGCAAAGTCATTATTTCTACGGCATGCTATATGCTTGTTTCAGGTCACAAGGTGGCACCCTTCTTAGCCACTGCGTTTAACTGCATTATTTGGTAAGGCTGCCCAACCACTGTCAGGGAGTAACTTTCGTGATGAGGCGAAGATTTCTAAACACAGTCACGTTATCTTTTTTGGGTAATGCAGCTGTCACACATGATTTTAATTCCACTCATAAAACCAAGCAAAATAAAAACATAAACTTTCAAGGATATCTGATGGCAGTATATACAATACCCGATCCTTTGGCATAATACTCTAAATATCCAGAGCTTGCATGCATTATATAAAGCATGAAAACAAATGGAGAAGGCAACTCTGTGCTGAAGTTTAACTCATAAAACATAAAGAGGTTGTTTTACTTCATCAATTGCTTTTATCATGATCTAAGTCATGGCCTTCTTTAGGGAAAGACCTCAAAACAAAATTGAACTTGCATAAAAGGTCTATTCCAAAAAAAAAAAAAAAAATACATATTTGAGAAGTAGTACTGTACATCTAGATAAATTAAGCAATGAAAATTCAAAAGTTTTATAGCCCACAGCACTTACTCTGTTCTGTATATTGAAATCTACAGATTCCTAATCATAATCTAAAAGATTCTTATAATTTCTAATCTAACCAAATGTTTCATTATATTTTAACAAGTAACATTATGTTAGAAATTGGACATGAACATATTCACTTTCCTTTAAAGAAAACAGTAGCTCCCAGTTGTACAAGAAATTATATTTAAAAGATTTATTGCATTTTCATAAATTAGAGTATCAATAGCTAGATTAGTAGTTAAATCAATATTTCTCAGTATTGCTAATAACCTCAGAAAAAAGTAACAAAATAAAATTCTTATTAATCTTACTAAAATTTCATTATTTTCGTATTAATTATATTTTCCTTTAATTTATTTGTCATATGAAAATGTTGCAAATAATTGATTTCTTAAATGTACTCACATGTCAGAATTATGCATATACAATCAAATTGCTACTTTATTTTCATTTCATCTAATAAATTATTAAAAGCAAAGCAGTGGGTAATTAAAGTACTAAAATATATACTTAATTTTTTTCATCTTTTATTTGAAATAAGAGGAAAAGCAATAAAAACAGAGCTGGGATAGCATAGATATGGTGCATGTTCTCATTTAAAGTTAAAAAATAAAAGCTTAACTTTTAAATATTTTCCATTTAGTTATATTATGACATTCCAATAACTGAAGAAAGCATATAATTTTTCTTCTTTTTCAATTAGTTTAGTAGAGGCACTATAAGAGACAGAGTATTATGTAAACTTATTTTGCAGTTGTAGATTATCCCATGTACCAACAGAAATGCTCTGCAACATGACACAAAAATAATGGCTCTGCTGCTTCTGTATGCATGTAGACCTAGCAGTTCAATACTAGGGCCATACAACAATAACACAATCCAGCTGTGTTCCCTGAAAGAATCATTTATCAGCTAATTATTAATAAGACTACTTAACATTATATGATTGTAATAACTGAAGTTTATTTTTTCCCTTTGCTTCATTGCAAATCTTGTATGTGCTACAGGCAAACATTACTGCACATCTTTTGGGATGTTACATCCAAGTTATGGGTTAGTTCTGCTGTGTAAAATTGTTTCAAAGCAGAAGCTGGCATACTTCATCTGTTGCAAGCAGTGAGTAAATACCTCAGGCTTTGTACACCACAACGTTCCTACTGAAAGGGCTCATCTTCGCCACTCCCAGCCTCTAGGAGTCACGAGCAACACACAAGCAAACGGGCATGGCTGAGTTCTAACGAAACCTTCCTTACAAAATAAATTCAGCAGGACCAGAATTCACATTTTTCTGGTACACAAGAGAAAAGGAAACAGGATATGAAACAGGTAGATACGACTTTTCTCTGGGTGCTTCCGAGTGAAAATTATGCAATGAAGAGTTGAGAGCCAGCTGCCTCTTTGCCTCAAAACACTGCTACTTGTAGTGCCACAGCAATTATGCAACCCTATTTTCTCATTTTCTTTGTCTGACAAATGGCATCAGGGAGAGGGAGTCAGGGTGTTATGAAGATTAAATGAATTAATGCAGGTAATTCATCCAGAACAATATTTGCTAAAAACTAAGACCTAAATATTAGCTATTATCATAAAATTACATTTAGCTACACAGTGACCTGTAAGGTTTTTAAAAAGATCACATGTATTTTGCACATTTTCTATCTTCTTGTTATCAATAAACAAATAAATATGAGATAGATTGTGCCCTTGTAGAATATAAGAATTCTATGTGTATAAAATCATTCCCTGTTCCCCAGGGGACATGCCTGAAGATTATTTATTCTTGCATCTCCCTCACTAAGCCATTGTCTAATATAATGTTGAGAAATGTAAAATGAATGAGTGGCAGAATGAATCTTTGAACAGAGGAACTAACAGAGACATCCTTGGTAGCTAGGTGCTAAACAATGCCCTGAGAGTTAAACAAACAGCATATGTTTGATGGAATAAAACCAAAACAAGCTACACTAATAGAGAGTGAGTTGTTTAATGCAGACACATCTTAGAAACTAGAGCAGTCAGGGTGTTGAGGGCTAGGATACATATGGAGTATTTTGCAATAAATTCAGTTTCAGGATTAGGATACAGCCATGGAAGTTCAGGCCTCCTTTGGTGACTTCAGAATGACTTTCCATAGGTCACCCAAAGCCCGGCAAAGTTTGAGCAATGAGGGCAAGAGGACTGGCAATTTAGGATGCATTTCAGAAAAGGAGAATATAATGCAAACTGAAATTGAAATGAAATGGCAACATGCATGGGGGAAAGGATTTGTAGCTTCCTGGAGGTCCCAAAAGATCAAATACATTTGAACATCCTCTCTCTTTCTTTTCTTTTTTTTCTGAAAGTCACAATTAATATCACTTTCAGCCAACACACTGTAGAATCGTTTGCCCACTTTGTTAAATCCTAGTATCTCTGTGGAACTCAGTGCTAATCCTAAACCCTGAGGAATCCTAATTGGGAAATTTTAGCTTGCTCTTATGAGCACTGTGTTCTTTAGGTCTGCCACATAGATATTGCATTATGTACTAAACTTCGACCTAAGCTTCCTCTGGTGCTCTCAGGTCATGCGCAGCTGCGTTCCTCTAACTTCAGTGTACACACAGGTCATCTGGATACCTGGTGAAAATGCAGAATGGCTCAGATATTCAGCCGTATCTGAGAGTCTCAGCCTCTAGCAAGCTGTTAATCCATAAACCGCACTTTTTGGTGCAAATATATACAGAACAGCTAAGTCTTACTTCCAGTATAAAATTGTTAATTTTATACTGTGTTCTTCTCTGAAGAAGGCTCCTCTCTGGTCCATGGCTCAAACAAGACACAATAGTCCCTTACAATTTCTGTTTTCACCTTGTGAAAATACCATTGCTTTCAACTGCCTAAATGGATTTGTTCAGGTGCATATGTTAGGATGGTTCCTATGAGATTTCCAAAATTGAAGCTACCCAGCATTGCTTTCATACAAAATGTTTGACCCTCCATTTGATATTGAGCTGTCTGTTTTGCTTCCCCACTAAAATCTAACAGCCAATATTTTTTCTCAAGATTGCTTTTTTACTTTCAATATTTCCTAATAATTTGTATGCAATCTTCTTTGATGCTGGATGAACCTTATGTTTCAATTAAATGTATCTATTTAAAATTACATTACTATATAGACTGAATGATAGTATGTATAAATGCTCTTCAAGGTATAAGAAAATCTAACTATTGTGTTACTATAAAGTAAGAAACTCTGAAGTCTCATTATGTGAAACTGTATTACTTGGACTAATTATATAGTTTCTGTTATTTTTTCTACGGACAGCTAACATTCTTTATGATGAGAACTTTTGAAATCTGAAAATCATCCTCTGAGTGCTTTTCAAATATATGTAACTCCCTGTTAATATTATCATCACTCTGTATAATAAATCTTGAAAATAGTTATACACATTAATAAATTATATTGAATTTGCTCTGATGGTAGGTAAGTAGTATATCTTTAACAACCAATTTGAATTTATATAATTTTCCTGGGCGTTTAAGGTGTTTCAAATTCTGAATCCAGGAAGCAATCTCACACATCTTTGTGTGTATATATTGAACACATGTCTCAGTTAATGTCCAAATGTATCCTTCGTTGATTCTGTCCCTTGATGGTTTCTATTCTTTTATTGCTAATTAATTTTATTGGCATACATTTGACATACATAATTGATCAATCCATCATAGAAAATTTGTACCTGTACATGAAAGAACATTTTAATTCTTTTTGCCTTTATCCTCACTTCCCTCCACTCCTTTATCCCCTCTTATTTTATAAAACTTTGTTTCTGTTGTTTTCCTTCCATACTTCAAATATTTTTGTCCCTATTACCTTCCCTCCATTCTGCCTCTCCCTTCATTTGTTCCCCTTCTCATTTGAATATTTTTTCTGCTTCCAAATATTATTATAAGCCAGATGTGGTGGTGCACACCTGTAAATCCAGCACTTAGCTGACTGAGTCAGGATTGTTGTGAGTTCAAGAGCAGCCTGGGCTACAAAGTGAACTCAAGACCAGCCTGAGCTGTGTATTGATACCCTGTTTTTAAAAGACAAAAAAATTTATTATATATTTTGGACCTTATTAACTCCTTGATTTTCTCACACAAGAGAAACAATAAGATTTTTAAAGGCATGCCCAATTTATTTCATTTAAAAGCATGTCCAAAAGGTTCATCCCTTTTGTTACAAATGACAGAGTAATGATATATAAGTATGACATTTTCTTTATTCCTCCATCTTAGAGTGAGTGAATGGGGGTGTTTGCAAGATGCAACTGCTGTCAATTTTTCTGCTGTATACACAGGTGTGCATATGTCACTGTGCTATGATGCTTTTACCTCTCCAGAAAGATTCTAGTATTATAAAAGAAGACTAAAACACAAACAGCAGTTCCATTCACATGTAATAATGTCTAGAAGATGACACACCATGTGTAAGTAGGCAAGTGTAAGAATATTACTAATAGCAGCCTTTGTAAGAGCAAAAACGTGGATGCAGTTTCTAACCTAAAATAGCACAGACCTAAGGCTGAGGGTCTATTCTTGCAATAGATTACCCACAGTGTATGAGAAGAACTAAAGCATAGCAAAATGTGTCATCATGGGTGACCCCAGACACAAAATTCTGAGTGGAAATTGTAAGCAACTGAAATTCACTGACTAAATGCTTCTCTCTCTCTCTCTCTCCCTCCCTCCTGCCCTCTCTCTTTCTTATAACATCTTAACATCTTTTCTTTTTCCAATTTTGCATGTATATAACTGATAATCTATGTAACTAATTTGAAGACAACACCATGCAATACAACAAATACTGAAAAATTGATATTTGATTGATGTAATTCTGTATCATTTCAATTTTTATTATTATTTTATATTCTCTTTGAAAAACAAAAATGCATATATTATATATATATATTTTTGTCTTTTTGAGACAGGGTCTCGCTATGCAGTTGAGGCTGGCCTTGAGCTCACTTTTGTAGCCCAGGCTGTTCTCGAGCTCACATCTGATCCTCCTGCCTCAGCCTCCCAAGTGCTGGGATTACAGGCATGCACCACCACGCCCAGCTCATATTATATTTCTATAAGATCAAAATAGATCAACTATATATTACATATGTATACACATTAGGTGTTTTGAAGAGAAAGAAAAAAAATTCTTAGTAACAACAAATGAAGCTAATTAGATACTGATGATCTCTTAAAAGTATGCAAAAGGATGTAAGAGAATGAAACATATGAGGTTTCCTTTTGTTATTGTTTTTTTTTTTTTCTTCTTCTTCACTGTACAGGTTTCACTGTACAATTCAGGCTGACCTTGAACTCACTCTGTAGCCCAGGATGGCCTCAAACTTGCAACAATCCCTCCGCCTCAGTCTCCTGAGTGATGGAGTTATGCCCATACTGTGCTTTAAACTGTGTATTAAATGTTTTATTAAAAGAGATTTTTTTAGGGCTGAGGAGATAACTCAGTGGCATAAGCACCTGCCTGAAGAAAGCAAGGCTCTGAATTCAATCCCAACTACAAAAAAAAAAAAAATAATAATAATTAATTAATTAATTAATGTGATAAAGAGGAAGGCCAGCAAGGTAGCTCAGGGGATTAAAATGCCTTCTTAGGCAGTGCACAAAAGCCTGGGTTTCATCTTGGCAAGCCATGCTGTCCCCACCCCCGACACCTGCTGAGACAGTGACTGAGTTGGGGCATGGTGACACACTCCTGTAATCCCAGCACTTGGGAGGCTGAAAACAGAATTACTATGAGTCCAATTTACGTGCAGAGATCATGTAGACTCTGTACTAAATGCATTTTTAAAAATGACAAAGAGGACACACAAATGCAGATTGCATTATGATAAATAAGGAAGCATACTAAATGACAAAAATCAAGATAAAGTAAATTTATAAATTAAGTTTGCCAGCAGTGTACAAGGTTATTCTAGGCTGCATATATATAAAATGATCTGACCATGCGATTATACAAACTAAATTATTTCCTGGAACACCAGAA
This sequence comes from Myocastor coypus, assembly GCA_004027025.1. Classification (NCBI taxonomy): domain Eukaryota; kingdom Metazoa; phylum Chordata; class Mammalia; order Rodentia; family Myocastoridae; genus Myocastor; species Myocastor coypus. The sequence goes on along the minus strand of PVJA010012654.1, from coordinate 26,788 downwards.
TGCTAGCCATTCTTATTGTAAATGATCATATTTTCCTGTTGAGTATTTGGGCAGAACTTCTATATAATATGAAAAATAACTGGCATGGAAACTAAAGATGGAAAAGTTATGTCACAGTTCATTTAACAAAATTCTGTATTTTTTATTATTTTTATTCTCTGAGAAGAAATAGGACTGGGGAGATAGCTTGGTGGTATTAGTGTCTATCTGGCAACCTCAAGGGCCTGGCTTTGACCTGTATTGCATGCCAAGCCACTGGAGGAACTCCAGGCACAGTGTGTTGGCCACAGAAAATGGGCATGGTGGAGCATGCTAGTTATCACAGCTCTGGGGAGGTTGAGACAGGAGGATCACTATGAGTGCAAGCTGCATAGTGAGACCCTATGCCAAGTACATAAATAAATAAATCATTTTTAAAGATTGGTTTTAGATAAATAACATATAATGAAAAATAAAAACCTGTTTTAATGCAATTCTGCTAAATAAAATATATGCAATATCGTTAAAGGTTAAAACAAAGCACTCATCCTGAATAAAGGTTTAAACCGCATCAAAGAAAAATGCTCATCATTTGTGCATCACTGGTAGAAACTGATAAGATTTTGTTGAGGGGAATAGGGAAGACATCTCATACAGTCATTCATTTAAATTTGTTTGGGCCTGGAAGATAGCTCAGTAGCTTAAGTGCCTACCTGGCAAGCACAAGGTCCTGAGTTCTATCCGTGGTACCAAAAAACCCAATGCCTTTCTCAATGTGGGGTCCAAACTCCAGAAGGAATTCTAATGTGGGCTCAATAATAAACATTTTTAGACAACTAATCCCCATGTGATTATTCTACATTCTGAAATTCCCTATGTCAAAGAATAACACTTTAAAAAACAAACCTATTTCTAATGTGTCAGAATTCACTATAAATTATGTTGTGAATACTGCTTTTAGTTTTAAAATATGCTTCAGGCATTATGAACAAATAAACATGCGAATGTATATAAACATTTTTCTTTGATATTTTCATCACTTTCAAATTTAGTTATTGGAAGAAAACATATGTCTTCAAGCTTTATAAGAGTTATATTTCTCATGAAATGGGGCATCCAAAAAGAAATTAAAAGAAAGATTATTCAATGTCTACAAATCTTAAATCATTCTAACTTTCAAACTAGATAACAAAATTAGATTTTACCAAGGTTTTTCCATTGTAAATTATTTAGATGGTGATGGTTACTTTTCAAGTGTTTTTTATAAAATAGTATTAAAACAAAAATGTTACATTTTGCACCTCTTTAAATGATGAAATGTTAAACACTAATTTGCATAGAAGTAGTTTGAAGAACTCTGCCTATTAAATGAATTCTACTATACATTTCATGTGTTAGCCTATTAAACAAAAAACTTAGGTAAGGAGATAGAAATACATAAGTTTTCTGCAGATCTATTTTTTTTTATTTCCCTGACCCCCAAAAGTGTAGGCAACATGGGTTGGAGAGAAACAAGCATAGCTGAGACATTCTACATAAAAGACAAAGCGTTTTCTTGTATCATAGCAACAAGAAAAAAAGAAATAGTAGGCTCTCTGGCTTTACTCAACAAATGCAATGTCTTTGGAAGTTTAGTTAAAAAGCAATTGCCTCCTCACTAAGTCATTTCATAAAAAAAAAAATGATGTTAAAAAGTCAATAGTTTCTAATATAGGTTAAAAGAATCAAGTATTACAACAAAGTATCTTTTTTTAACTTTTCTTCTTGTATTTAGCATAGGGCCTACAGGGTCCCACAACACAGATCAGACTCACAGCAATCCACCTGTGTTCATCTTCCCAGGAGCTGAGATTACAGGCGTGTGCCACCACAGTTTCAATAGATGTTTCATCATGCCCCAGGGATGAGGACAACATGGCACACCTGAGATTGGAGAACCCCCCCGCCACTGTGCTCTGATGAAGCAGGTGCTTTAGTCTGTTGAGCTATCTGGCTGGCCCAACAACAAAATAAAACTACAAGAAAAATAAATACATAAAGTTAAATTCCAAACAAGTATGAAATAATTAATTGAATTCCCCCTGTTAAATTTTCCTATGAATTAAATGCCAATATCAATAGAGTACATAGCTGCAACATGAGAGTCATCCTCATTCTTCCCCATACATCAAAAGACATCCATTGATGTTCCCCACATTGCCCTTGTTATGTGGGGTGAGCCAGACAAGTGAACACTAATAAACTGAGGACCAAAGTTGACCTAACTCAACTCCCCAAAAATATTTGGTTTAAAAGGAGGGACTATCTGCCTCTGCTCTATTCTGTGTCAGTCAACACTTTGAAAGAGTGGAAGCTCCTGAATATCAGCAAATCCCTTTGGAGGATGACAGCCCAATCCTGCCCTATGACCCTTGTGTTCAGAAATCTCTCCAGGACACTTGTAGCTTTTACAAACAACACAGTTGTGAATTATTCTTGCCAAAATATCTTGCAAGACATTTTGTGAGGGTTGATTTTTTTTTTTTTTTTTTTTTTTTGCTTCAGTACCAGGGATCAGGTGCTTATGCCTCTGAGCTATCTCCCTGGCTCTATTGTGTGAGTTTTAATCAGGGTTATCACAGCTCTCAGCAGTATGAAACAGACATTCCAACCATCATATCAAACATTTGTCCACCAGTCAACAGGAAAACCATACTCTTCTCCCCTTACAGTTTCTGGAGCAAGGTAATTAGGAGCTTCACAGAAAGTGCTGGCCATAGCCCTGGCTGTAGTCTTCCTTACACAGGCAGTGTAGTCAGTGAGTTTAAGGTGCCCTTCTGAATCCAGTAATTAATTGTCCAATTTCAAATTCTATAAAGTATCCCTGGCTCCTGAAGTTAATTGAATGCTAAACTGATTTCTGCAGAGTAAAACCTGGCATGTTCTTCAGAATGTGTTCTTTGTTACTTCCTATGAAACACTAGATCTCTACCATTTGTGTGATCTACAACAAACAACAAACTGCTTTTTGTCTGAAAGCAAGAATGTAGTGTAACAAGAAAAGAATGTTTATTGGCCTGCTCCAAAATATGCTTCCCTGCCTATACCTGTTCAAGGCAGGCAAAATATGCTTCCCTGCCTATACCTGATCAAGGCAGGCAAGCTCGTTTTTCAAACCTTTCATTACACAAATATGATGTTTTATTTTATTTTCTTTTATTTAACTGAACCAATAGTACTTGGATAATTTCTCCTAATTACCTCTGAAGTACCTGCACCTCTGGGGGATCCTCCTCTGTGGTAGATGGATCTATCTTTTGGGCAAGGCACTTCAAGTTGCTTTAACACATGAGGTGATTCATGGATTAAAAACTCAGAATCCTTCTTTTGTTTAGGAAGCCTTCATTTAACTGCCACTGACATGATACAGTATAAGGGTCTCCCTACTCATCTACCCATTTCATGATGAAAAGCTCTTTTATTGTCAAAAGATTACACATGTTGAACTTCATCCTAGCATCACTCAAAGGAGATGAAATGTCTCAAAGTACATAGCTCTTCTCATAATTGGGGCCTTGTGCGTGTTGTGGACTGGCTTGGGAAGAAGGGACCAAAGCAGAATTGGCTTCCCAGAAAAACTGGCACAAAGGGCTCAGTCAGTAAATGTGGCCTGACTGCCTGCACTGAGCATACTGGCTAGACTTCTGCCTGGCCTGTGACGTTATTTCCAACAGTAGTGGCTGGGTCTTGGTGAATTTATAATAAACTTCTCAGTGTCCCTTCAAAACTGGCGGTTGTGACTTTGGTCTCAAACCATGGACTTCGGTATTTTTGTGCCTGACTATGGGAAGATCTGCTCATAGCTACTGAATGCTATGGACCAGGATAAAGTTGCCTTGGAAACTTTCTAGTTTCTGCACTGCTGGTATTTGGGATTAGGAGGACTTCAAATGTGTGTTTTGATTTTGCTAGATCACTGATGATCAGTCTGAGACCTTCCCTGGTGTGTCTGTGACAGATGAGTGGCTCCTTCCGTGTGGCCTGCAGTGTCTGGATGGACTCAGCCACCTTCTCAGTCTTTTCCAGATGCTTTCCCTGAGGTTCTGAGGTGTGACCTCATGAAAGAAGGAAGCAACTCAGCACGTTTATTGTTGATTGTCTCTGGCCAAGCAACCTCAGGAGATAGCTGTTACTAGATTGTGATCCCGCTTACCAGGGCTCCAGGTTCTACTTAGAGATGTTGCCAAGGAAGACAGGCCATATCTTAGAATCCCACAACCTGAGTCCCCCCTCTGTTAAGAAGGGCTACAGCTCATCTTTTCTGGAATACTGAATATATCACATCCATTTGACCATGAAATATGTAGATGCTTATTTTATTTTTTTTTTATTTCAGTATCTCTGAGTTGTTTTCCTATGTATTTTATATCTAGTCTTTTTTGTTTATTTGTTTCTTTGTTCATTTACTGTGCATTACTGGGGCTTGTACACCTCAGACTTTTTTTTGTTTTCAGATTCATCAAATTAGTCCATTGGATTCTACACTGAGATCTTCTTGCCTTTGATACCCAAGTCTGGTATAGTATCTTGTCAGCAATATACTTACAATCATGCAGTATCTTGTCTAAATCAATGTGCTATTCAGAAATAGCAAATCTAGGAAAGCTTTCTGTAATGTTAGGCATTGGTGACATTTCAACTTCTAAAGCAACAAGTATGCATTGACATTCTGCATGTAACAGATCCATGGCATTTTTATCATCTAAAGGAAGAATTTTCTCTGAATATACAACATATACTTTAAGTACAATAAGTACATAGCAATAAAATTTTGTGATTTTTTTATGTATTTGGTATAGCATCTCACTACACAGCTTGGCCTCTAGTGAGCCACCTGTTTTCTGCCTCCCCAGCACTGGGATTACAGGCATGTGCCACCATGCCCTGACTTGGCCAGGTTATGGTGCCCAGGAGTAAGGCTAGTGTGGCATGTGTTGCCCAGGATGAAAGCTCTTTGTGACATTTTTCTTCACTGAATTTTTGAAGTTTACATATACAGTAATACACGGCACACTCTCACTGGAGAAAAATCAACAATAGCCTTTACAGGAAGGAAAAAGGAGACGGAAACAAGGAAAAAGGGAAGCAGTCAAATAAATTTTAAAAAGGTTTTAAGAGAAAAAGGAAAGATTAAACTTGATTACTTTGAGAGAAAGAAATTACATTTAGAGGGGCTGGGGAGATAGCTCAGGGGCACACGTGCCTGCCTGGCAAGAGCAAGGACCCGAGTTTGATCCCCAGTTCTGGAAAAAAGAAAGAAAGCAAGAAAGCAAAAAAAGAAAGAAATTAGATTTAGAAGAAAACCTAAATTCCTATGGAGGCTTAAAAGTTCCCATTTCGTCTGTCTCAGTCTGTCTACATATTTACTAATGTTATTTTATGTCCTTAAATTGACCTCAGCCATGCTGCATGATTGCTTCCTGAACAATTTCATTCACATTGCAAAACTTTGTGCATGTTCTTTCGGCCATAAGGACTCTTCTATCTCCAGACAGTCTCATTCTCAATGATAGTTTTCTCCATTTCTTGCTTTTAGAAAGGCCCCCGTGCCTTCCCTAGCCTCTTCCAGAAAACCATGCCCTGAGGATGAGGTATTTTATATCTTTTTTGCACATCTTGTTTTTCATCTGACATTTATTTGTTTTCTTTCTCCCTGGGATATAAGCTCCTTATGGGTGAGATATCTGTTTTAAGGTTTAATTTTAAATATTTACTACTTATGACATAAGCCAGAATGAACTCAGTAAGTAAACATAGCCTGAGTAAGATTTTAAAGGTATGTTGTGCTTTAACGTTCCCTCTATACAAATAATTTTGCTGACTTGTATAGGAAGGAGTGACCTATGCTGCTTATCGATGTAAATAGCCTTGTAAAATCTGTGACTGAGTTTAAGTAGGAGCATTGTGAGGACATCTATCACAGAGTCATGTCCATGCTACTCTGTCCAAACCCCCTTTTTAATTCCTCTAGGGATAATTACCAGAAAATTCATTACATTGTATTTGTCACCCATGAGCTATATGCAAGGTATTATATTTCTTGTTTTCCTTTTTAATCAGTAAGTTAAATGAAACCCCAGGACTTGTCTTTCATATCAGCAGTATGTATTCTGACACATTGTATAATATGAGCCAAAATATATTCTACATGCTTATCTCTCTTCTCATACAATATAGACACATATTGCTTAACAGCAGGAATATTGCAAAATACATTCTGGGAAATGCTTAGTTAGATGATCTGGTGAATGTGAGAATGCCATAGAGTATACTTACAGAAATTGATATGGTACAAACCTAACCTAGATGATGTAGCCTACTACTAATCTGCTATGTTCTGCCAGATTGCTCTGCCAAGCTCTGCCAGATTTCTGGTGCAGACGCAATCTGCCAAGGCACTTCTTCCACAAGTAACTCATACACAGTTTCCAAAAATTGTCTAAGGGTCTTCACCCACAGACTCAGCAATGTGTATTCCATTACTTAAGGAGTAAAATTTCTTGTATTGCTTAAACCACTCAGAGTTATCAGAAAATTCGATAACATAGTTGGAGGCATCTTTTGCTTTCAACGACAGATATTTTGCGTTGGCTCTGCTTGTGCTGGGGAAGGAGAGGTGGATCTGTTTGGTTTTTATTCTAGATTGTTAGAAACTTGCTCATATGTAACGTAGGCCTTCCTTCAATAATTTTTAGCCTCTCTACCTTTGATGCAGTACTCAGATCACTTTGTTCTTGTTCTTCAAGATAGATTGTGGCTATGGTAACATGGGATGTGCCTGACTAGCAAGCATAGCTTACAATGATTTTTCACTGTTATAGTCATTAAATAATTGTAATTTTATTTCCAGATCACTCTGCATACCCTCTCAGTATAAAATCAACAATGGATAAGAGAAAATGGATTCATTCAATGTATTCAATAAACATGAGGTATATGAAATAGTTGCTGGCATACTGGAACATCCTATTTCACAATACACTTTTTAAATAAGTGTATACACTAACATAAGGCTTAGAAGTGCAGTTATTAAATAAGTCAATAACATCATTTAGAATCACTATCCGGTACTGTTAACTATGATATATTATGCTATACTTTCATATGGCTGACAATAGGGTTTTCTTTACAACATTCAACATGAACACAGGCAATGGCTAATATACTATGTTAAAATGCTTAAGATGCCGCTATAACATAGGAAATTTTTAGTTCCTCATAATTTTATTATGAGACAAAATACAGGAATCATCCCTGAGCAAAATATTACACCGTGTATTTTACTTGTGGGTTACTACAGTGGCCAACTTTCAGGAGTCAGCAGGGATAACAGAGAAAAAGAATAATAATGACTCCTTTCACATTGCATCTATTTCTAACTAATTTTCTAGACATAGAATTTGATCTTGCATATGAGTAAGGGCATTATCCAGCAATTAAAAAATAATCCAGGAAAAGAGATAGGAAAAAAAGATAGAAAATAGGAAAAAAGAAAAAAGAAAAAAAAAACAATTTCAGAAAAAACAAAACATCTATTTTTAAGAATAAAAAGGTAAAAATCAATCCACATAAATAGGATTTTAAACACCAAATGAAATTAGACTTAAGATTCCTTAAGGCAAATTTGTGTTTGGACTTCTTCATAAATATATCTGTAGGAGATGATACTGCATGTATGCTTCCATAGGGTTCAATTTAAAAAAATGTAATATTTGACTCTGTTTGTATTAAGGCAGAAAGAGGTGGTAGTCAGTCTGTGCTATTTGCTTTTCAAATGTATGTTCACACTTGCTACTAATAAACATTAATTGAATTAATAAATAAGCAGAGAATATTAGGTTTTATTAAAAATGAGAGATATATATTTTGCCCCACGGCAGTGGTTCTGAGCCAAGGGTAATTGTAAATATTCTTATCGAAAATTAGACAACTGTACAGATTTTTCAGAGCAATGCTATTGGAATGCAAGGTATACAGGCCATGAGGCTGCTGGACATCCTACATCACATAATAGATCTTCATAATAAAGAATTACCTGATGCAAAATGCCAAAACTATTGAAGCTGAGAATATTTGCCCTAGAGAGACAAATAATAAAGACGATATCCAAAGAACGATGAAGTCAGAACTCTCACATGGCTATAAAATTAATATGCCATTAAATAATTAATTATAATCAGTGCATGAATTAGGCAGATTTAAGTAGTTTAAAAGATAATTCAACAATTAGACATATTTATACATCAAAAAATGCTAATGAATGTGCACGGAAAGACAAAAATATCTTTTCCATATGATAAGGAAATTAAATTGAAACTTCTCTACTGGAAGTAATAGGTAATAGATGGAGTTATACAAGAGTTTACCCTAACTCACAATCAGGTAAGCCTGAAGGGTATGGAGTAATTTGAAAAAGAGTAGGCGTTCACTTAAATGTTCATCGATTTTTTTCTAGATTACTTCACAACCTAGAAAATCTATTGCTATTATTGATGCATAGACAGACAGATGGACAGACGGACGGACGGACGGACAGACGGACAGACAGACAGATAGATAGATATCACTTTAACTGTGCTATCAATTTTGGCTGCAGTTGTCCCAGTTTACTATGTTGTTTGTTGTTCTTATAGAAGTTGGTACAAAAATAAACACCGCATAGGTCTAGAAATGTTAAACTTAATTTTTCCCATCTGTACAAGGGCATCACACTGTATTCCATATGTAAGGCCTTATCTGCATAGGTTTTGTTACAGAAACTAATAAAGTATTGTCTAAGTATTTAAAAAATAAAGGAATAAAAGAGAGCAGAGCTATTAGCTACTACTGAATGCTGACATTTACCAAGTTTAGCCTGGTGGATTTGGAGTAGTATTCATCAAAAAATGGGTTGAGTCAGGGAAATATTTCTACTTCTCTGATATTCCAATTTATATCCTTCTCTTGAGAGATGCACGTGAAACTTTGACTAGAATAAGAACAGCAAAAATAGTTTTTAAATGTAATTCTCTCCATATCTACCTCAACAAATAAATTCAATCAAAATATAGAAAAAGAAAACAGTACAGGACATATTAAGAACCCCCTCTACTTGCCTTAATATTAACAGTAGACTCAAATGTTACATTTTTTCAAATCAAATGTATGAAAGAAGATGTAATTTCCAGTGTAGTAAAATAACAAGAACAATAGAATATCTCATAATAATGTATATGAAGGATGAATTCATAGAAAACTACAGGCCTGAAAATAATGGCTGAGACAGTAAGTTATTAAAGCCCATTTAGAATGCCCAGAATAGGACCCAAAGGAAGCATAAATAATTCAAGTTCCTATGAATCACTTAGATTTTTTATTGATTCGCCACATTAGCATCATTAACATGTGAACTATTTCATCAAGGTTGGCCAAAAGTCCATTGCCATGGAAATGTTTAATTTCTTTGGCTAACATAAAAAAAATAATGCTACTAGCCAATAATACCAAATATTCCCATTTTGCTTAATTTGAAAATAATAATACAAAATTGATGAATTGAATGAATGAATGAAATTACCTGCATAAGATCATTTATTTGCTTAATCATTTAGTAGAAATAAAAGTTCTGACTAAGAAACAAAGATGATGTTCATTTATTTTAAAAACAAGCCAGGCGTGGTGGCTCACGCTTGTAATTCCAGCACTTGGGAGGCTGAGGCAGGAGGATTGGTGTGAGTTCGAGACCAGCCTGGGCTACAAAAGTGAGCTCAAGGCCAGCCTCAACTGCATAGCGAGACCCTGTCTAAAAAAAAAAAAAAAAAAAAAAAAAAAGTATTTTGTAGTTGTCTTAGTTAAAATATTGAAATGTCTAAAAAGATCTCTTTAATTCTTTATCATTATTACTTTTTAATGTATTTGGCTATTACAGGGCCTCACTCTGCAGCGTGGAGTTATGGTGATCCTCATGCTTTCAACTTCCCAGCTCTGAGATTACAGGCATGCACCACTATGCCCAGAGTCTGGTTGTCCTGGTGACAGCACTGGTGTGGTATGTGATGTCAGGATGAACTGCACTCCCTGAACTTGCCTAAACTTGCCTAAGCAGGCACTTCAATCCATTGAGCTATCTCATCGGCTCCTAAAAAGATTTTGACTGAAACTCAGAATGGCTGAGCTATCAAAAATAGAATCAAAATTTCATATTCAAATATTAAAAACCAAGATCAACATAAGAAATTGTATTTTCACTTCATAAACTATGGAAATAAGATCATTTATGTATATGATAGGTTATTTTCTTTATAGGATCAGATAAACCCAGATGAAAATTACTAGGTTTATTGAGCAGTTGTTTTATTATACATAAACTCCACAAATTTCTGCTCATTAATAACTTACAAATTATTCAGCTGACTTCTTTTATCACTCTGGTATCATTTGTTTAATTTTGAGAATTTGTTTAATATGTCACATATAACTAGTGGTAACACATAGTAGTAATAAATGTTTCAATGACACTAGGGGAAACAAATTTTCCACCATAGACACATTTTACTGTATTCTGTTTCCTCCTATGATTACTGTGGCATTAATCAAAATGAAATCTGATTAGGCAGCTAAAATTTGACTAGCTCTTTGCACAATGAGGAAAAGGGATATTAATCAAAGATTATTAGCTGGGCATAACTAGTTCTGTTCTTTACCCAACACCTGCATGACAAAAACAGAGGGATGGTGGCTGTTACATATGCAAGTTTAACAGTCCTTTGATTGCAGTAAAGCCTTATTATTCTTTAATCAAGGCAATTACAGTGTACAATAATTCTTCAGAGATTTTAATCTGTTTATCAAGGTAAGATTAAGATGTCTTTAAGATACTGTTCTCTTGTGCTGACGTTAGGAGAAGCAGCATCTTATTCTACCAATCTTGATGTCATAGAGTGAGTTTTTTGGAAATACTAATATTTTTATCTGAGACAGTATCATATGTCAATGCTGGTGTGTTTAAAATGGGGAAAAGAAAATTGTATTTTAGTCAAACCTAAAATATTACCAGGGTGCATCTTCACATTTGGTGATATCAAAAGGCTTTCATAGTACAACTCTAAAGCAACTTTCAATAATTTAGTGTATTCAAGTTTTTCAAAGAAACTTGAAAATTGAAAGAGTAACAGTTTTTTAACAATACTGTTCTTGGGGCTATAACTACAGGCAATACTCATAAAGTGAAATAAGTTAGGTCAAAATGTGCAAATATATTGTCTCTGTAGCGTAAGGATTAAACAAATAAATAAAATCTGAATGTTATAATAAATATAGTAAAATGGAAAGGAAATGAACATAAAATATAAACAATGAAGATGAAGCAAAAAAGAAAAGATAGGGAAAAAAGAAAAGGGAAAAATCAGGCAAATATATATATATATATATATATATATATATATATATAGGATAGCTGAAATAACTGCAATACTAATTCCATCTGCTTTTTTTAAATGGCAGTTAATTTTTTAAAATTTTCTTTTTTGACTAACTCTATATACTAATATTTGTAAACAAAGCAACCATGTCAAACCAGCAATGTGCAATACAAAAACCACAGCTGAATATTCTTCATCTTATTCTTTTAAATTTGTATCATTTCTAAGGTCTTATTAATTATGGTTATACTCTTGAAAATAAATTTTTTAAAAAAGTAAAAAAGACAAGGAAAAAATTAAAGCTTTTTATTTTATTGATTTATTTTTTGGCAGTACCAGTAATTGAACTCAGGACCTTGTACTTGCCAGGCAAGCATGTATTCTACTGAGCTGTCTCCTTGGCCCTAAAGTTGAGAAAGATTTATTTGTTGTTGTTATGTTTTGGTTTGGTTTGGTTTTGGTTTGTCCTTTTTGGCTGGCTCAGGCTGTCTTAAGGGTGCGTCTAATGCGGCACATAGAGCTGGAGATCAAACCAGGGTCCCATGCAATTGACCGAGTTTGCCAAAGGGGGTACTTTAAATCACTGAGCTAAAGCACAAGCCCACATAACACACAAGCCCTCCAGGATTATTGAAAGCAACGATCAAGTATTTGTTCAATGTTGCATGCTTGTATCTGTTAATCTGAGCCCCAGATTTGATGATAAAAATATGTAATTTAACAATCTTTAACTTGCTATTCTTGTTTTGAAAATCTGTATTATATTGTTATTGTTCCTTTGCTGTTTGCTATTTGTTTTCAGTTTTAATTTGTTTTTATTATTTAAAATAAAACCAAATCTTTAAAAATAATGTTTTGGAATAGTGACCTCACAAAGAGAATTTAAGAGACATTGCACTATGATTCCAAACATTTTTGATTTAACTTAGCCCTAAAAAGAAAAGGTAAATAATAATTATTACATAAATGCAAACATATCCCTTGCTATTGAGTATGAAGAACCAACATAATGAAAATAGACATACTTCCCAAATTATTAAACAAATTTAATGCAATCTCAACGAAAGTAACTATGAGCATATCTCACAGAACTAGAGAAAATATTCTAAAATTCATTTTGAACAAGAAGAGACCTAGAATAGCAAAAACAAAACAACAAAAAAAAAATCCCACACAAACAGGTAAAGCAGGGGGTATCACAATCCCTGATCTGAATTTATGCTCTAGAATTTTTGTGATGAAAATAATATGCAAAATGATAAATAAGAAAAAAAGAAGACTTGAGGATCAATGAAGCAAATTAAAAGATGCCAAAACAATTCTCAACACACTCGCTCATCTTTGACAAAAGGGCCAAACACATTCACTGGAACAAAGACAACCTCATTAATAAATGGTGCTTTGAGGAGCCAATGAGATAGTTCAGCAGACTAAATGCCTGCTTTGGCAAGCTCAAGGACCAGGGTTTGATCCCCAGCACTACATGTTGTGCAGCCTGGCTCCCAGGTGTGCTAAGCTTGGCACCAACAACCGGTGGGGTCATACACACCTATAATCATAGCACTGGCGAGGCTTAAAAGAGGAGGATGATTAGGAGTTGGAGCTGCATAGTGAGACCTTGTACCAAAAGCATAAAAATGTTAAATAATCAATAAATAATAAGTGTCTCTTGGAAAAATGGCTGTACAGAGACCAAAGATTAGAAGTAGACCCATGTCTTTTACTGTACACTAAACTAAAACCAAATTGGATCAAATATACAAATATTAAAATAGAATCAGTTAATTTAATGAAAGATAAAATAGGTAGTACTCTTAAAGGCATAGGTACCGGTAGACTTATGGAGAAACCCTGCTTGCACGCTAAAAACTACAGAGAATCAACAGGGAAAGCAAAAGAAATCACCAACAGTGTAAAAAAAAAATGCATAGAGTAGGAAAAATTTTAGCCAGTTGTTCCTCAGAGAACTAATATCAAGAACATATACTGTAATAAAAAAAAAAAAACCCAAATCCTCTAAATTAAAGAACCAATCCAAAAACGGTCATGTGATGGGGCTGGGGCGATACCTCAGCATTCTAAGCACCTGCCTGACAAAGACATACATGCTGCACTGGCCCAGGACTGAGCCAGCCACTGAAACTGGGTGTGGGGGTGGGGGTGCATGCCTGACATCCCAGCTATGCAGAGGCTGAGACAGGAGGATAAGCACAAGGTTGAGCTGCATAGTGAGACCATGGACCATATAAATAAATAAATGATTTACAACCTAAATAGAAATGGGAATCTGAGATGAATCTATACTTCATCAATCAAGAAGTACAAATGGAAAATACATAAAGAAATGGTCAGCATCACATTTTTTTGTTTTTGTTTTTGTACAAGGGTTCACACGCAGGACCTTGCACTTTTCAGGCAGGCACTTAAGCCACTGAGCTACTACCTGAGCCCCATTACTGGTTATTGGAGACAAGCAAATTAAAACAATACTGAAATTTGATCTCATTCCAGAAAGGATAACTATTATAAAAATACCAACAAATGACAAGTTTTGTTGGGAGGTATCTGTGCAGGAAGCAAAACCTTTTATGACTGTTAGTGGTATTATAGACTGGAGGAACAACTCTGAAAATTAATACCTCTGCCTGGCAAGTGCAAGAACCTGGGTTTGACACTAGGTACAAAAGAAAAGATAATCAGTGTGAAGACTCCTTCATAAACTAGGAGTACAGGTACCACTGAATCCAGATATCTCTTTCTGTGAATCTTGCTGAAAGAATTGAAATCTCAGTGATGTTTGTATACCCATATTTATAGCGACATGGTCTATATTAGCTAAATCTTGGAAACAAACTAAATTTCCACCAATTGATAAATTGATGATAAATACGTTTTATTTTTATAGCCTGGAGTGCTACTTGGCCATAAAGAATGATGATGTTCAGATACTTCTAGGTAAATCAGGCCCATTTCCTAAGACAGTCATAAAAGGAATGCCATTTCTTTATATTTTGGGCACACACTGAGACCATACTCTTCAGTGACAAAAATCAGGCACACATGTGTAAATAGGACATTGTCTTCCAGGAAGACAATGAGTATGAATGTGTAGCTTAGGACCAAAATATATGATAGGAATTATGAAATAGGAAGAAATTGTTCTAATGGAAAGGTCAAGTAGGGTACAGGTAGGGTGAAGAAGGGGAAAGAAAATATAAGATAGTAAAGGAGGCAATGCTTTGTAAACAAGGAAGAAAAGAAGGACTGAAGGGAGAATGAGAAAATGAAGAGGGACCAAGATGTGTCATGCACAGGTACAAATTCTCTATAGTGAATTAATCATTATATATACATATATATATATATATAATTATTATATACAATATCTATAAGTTTAAAAATTAAAATGCCAAGGAATTTGAAATTTCATTAGGGAAACTATTTCAAGTGTGCAATAAGGTATGTGGGGTGGGTGGACTGAAGAAATATTTTTGGTCAAGTTTCTCCATGTTGTGTGAACATCTGGGGAATTTCAAAAGGAATCATCCAACAGAGAGCTCTTCTCTCATATCACAATCTATTTAACAATCCACAGAAAATACTCTAAAGGCACATTTATCATCTTACACCCATATGTGACTGATGTTATACCAGAAAATTATATAGTTATAATATTGTAATATCTCTTTTACTCAAAAAATTAAAGATATTGTTCTGTTTCACAACTTTGAAGTTCCATACTCCTTTTGAAACCTTGAATAAATTTCTCTAAGTGATCTGTTAATATCAGTAACACTTCATCATGAAAGTCACACAGATTTAGTTGACCATGCCATTATGTTCCACCATTCGCCAACCATCCCAAGCACAGAAACTTTACTCACTGCTAAGATATTTGGAAAAGGAATTTGATTTCGGCTTTTTGTTGTCATTTTGTTTTGTGTTGTAAAGATGTGGAACCCAGGACCTTCTGCTTGCCAGGAAAGTGCTCTACTGCTGTCTTACCTCCACAGACCTATGACTCACAAACTAATAACTGTGAAGGTTAGCAAGCAATACAGCTGATCACACACTAACAGGAAGAAATTGTCTCATCAGCTAAAATTATTTAGCTCCTACCAGATGCGTGGAGAGACACTTGTCATGCATTTTTCTTGTGAGTGGTGCTACAGATACTTAAGGACTGGTTAGGAAAGGATAAAAGACAGTCACAGAATTTTAAAATCAGCAGGAGCCTTAGACATGAGCTCACTTAACTATGAATTATGATGAAGTCATAAAATATGGCACAATATGACCTGCGAATGCCTCCTGCTTTCCTTTATTCAGCTCATCACACACTAACTAGGAAGCCTTCCCCCAGCCACAGTTCTGCCCTACTATATGACAAATATCTACAGTGTCAGAGAGGAAAATTTTTAAATGCAGCAAAAAGAAACAAAATAAGTTAGTGTTTCCTAAATGAAAAGCCTTCTAAGATATATTCTTAAATGAAATTAACATACATAGACACTACATAAAATTGTTTCATATGCCATGTGTGTAAATTTGGAATTTACTTTCAAATATTTTACAATATATTGTGTGTGTTTCATATGTTGAAGTCTATGAGAGCTATTTTCCTCTACTTCTGAATTTTATTTTACTTATTTTTTTTCTTGAAAAATCTTGTTTATTTATGTATTTGGCACAGGGTCTCACTATGCAGCTCTGACTTGCAGTGATCCTCCTGTCTCAGCCTCCCCAGTGCAGGGATTGCAGGTGCACACCATCATACCCAGTTTTATTTTTCATATAATAGTAACTGCAAACCTCCATCACAGAGGCATGGAGTTTCTCCCAGTGCTGGCTCAAACTTTTAAGAACATAGGAGCGCTCTGAGTGGCCTGCAGGATACAGGAGAGCTGTGATTTGTGGGCCCAGTGTGAGCAAGTGTGGAGCTTTCCTGGTGCCATTTTAGAACTTTGGTAGACTCAGGGGAGCCTGTAGGACTCCGGTCAGCTCTGACTTTCATTAGCACGCAATGCAGAGGGCAGGAGCTTCTACACTTGCTGGTCCAAACTTTTAAGAACTAGGATTATGCCTGGTCTGTGGAACACAAAGGACTAGGATCTCTGAGCCTAGTGCAAGAAGGTACAGAGCTTTCCTGAAGCAATTTAAAAATGTCGGCGGACTCTGGGTCTCCTGTGGGACTTTATCTGGGAGATCACTGAGAACTACAAAAATGCCAAAATGCAGGAGCCAAAGGCAATTTCAATTCTTTAGCTCACAAGAACACATTCAGGAGATAAAGGCATACAAAAAAAAAAAAAAAAAAAAAACCTTTGAAATAACACACCCCAAACCCCTGAAATAATAGCAGCTGAAGTAAACAGACAAGTCCATAAAGCTATAGAAGAAATAAGATGAGAAATAAGCTCTTAGGTCCAAAGAGAACTGATGACATTCATGAAAGAATAGCTCAACACAGCTAAGGAAGACACATGCTAAAAAGAAAAGAGAGAAAGAAAGAGAGAAGAGTAAAATAATGGAAATATGAATGTACAATATAGGAAAAAATTATAATGCACAAAACAGATTCAACCAGATATCCAGGGAATTCTGAATTACACTGAAAGCATGGAAAAACACTCAAATGAAACTGAAGACAGACCTTCAGATCTTAAAGACAATGATGCAGGTAATGAATGCAAAAGGAAAGATCTCTTAAAATGACAAGGAACAAAGAAATAACAATTCAGCTAGAAGACAATACAAGGAAAAATAATAAGAGGATAGCAAGTGTCGATGAAGCAGTGAGAGACAGCACAAATGACATAGAAAGACTATTTTCAGAAATGGTAAACTATTTTCCAAACCTGAACAAAGAACCTGTGATACAGACAAGTGAGGCATATACAACTCCACACTGCCATAATCACAATAAAGCTAAACCTAGACACATAATAATCAAGATCTCAGAAATTCAACCAGAGAATATAATATTAAAAATCTGCTAGAGAGAGGAAACAGATCACCTACAATGGAAAGGCCACTAGAATCATGGCAGATTTCTCAACACAAACTATCAAATCAAGAAGAGCTTAGAATGAAGTATTTCAGGTCCTGAAATAAAATAATTGCCAATCCAGATTGATGAACCCTGCAGAACTATTAATCAAATAATTCAAAGGTGAAATAAGATACTTCCATGACAAAGAGCAACTGAAGAAATTCATGGCCAGCAAACTCCCTCTCTAAAGAGTATGGACAGATATTATAGCAAGAGACAGAAATGATCACAGCTTCAAGAACAACAGAAAGGAACGACAAAACAGCAAGTAATTAAAAGAAGTGAAAAAGTAGGGAACATACAGCAAGAAAATAATATGACTAAGATAAGCCAATATGTATCAGTTATAATCACCAATATATGTGGTCTCAACTCACCAATCAAAAGAAACAGACTGGAGGAGTGAATTAAGAAACAAAATCCAACCATATGCTGCATATATGAAACACATTTTAACTCAAAGGGAAATTCAACACCACAGGTCAATGGATGGAAAACAACCCTCCATGCAACAGGAAATCAGAAAAAAGCAGGGGTAGCTATCCTGGTTGCTGACAATAACTTCAAACTAAAAATCATCCAAAGAGATGTAGAAAGTCACTACATACTTGTTAAGGGAAATCTGCAAGAGGAAGATGAAGATATATATATATATATATATATATATATATATATATACATACATATATATATATGTATGTATATATATATATATATATACATACATATATATATATGTATGTATATATATATATATCCCCAATATAGAGGCACCCACCTACATAAGACAAATTTCAACTGACATCAAAAATCAAATGAGCAATAATACAACAGTAATGGGGGACTTTAACATGCCACTGTCACAAACAGCTAGATCAACTAGGCTAAAAATCAGAAAAAAACAAACAAACAAACAAAAAACCCAAACAGAACTAAACCAAACTTGTAAAGGAATTGACTTGGTAGACCTTTATAGAATATTTCACCCAGAAAAGAAAAAAAATTACACATTCTTCTCAGATGCACATGAGACAATATACTAACAAAATAGACCATATGTTAACATACAGAGCACTCTTAACTAAATGCAAAGGAATTTAAATATCCCATACATACTATCTGACCAGAGTGTGACAAAATTTGAAGTTATTGGCAAAAGAAACTAGAAAACACCATAATCATGTGTTATGGTTTGGGTCTAGTTGTCCCCCTAAAGCCTCATGTAATCATGGATTGGGGACTTCTAGAGTTTGAGGCTGATTCACAATCCACTGGGATTATGTGTTTTAGTACTAATGGGATTATGGGTTTGAGCACTGCTGGATTATGAGTGTGACTTGAGGTGGATAGCCAGAGGCAAAGAGTCTGAATGTAACAAAAGAGAGACAAAGAGACACATTCTCTTTTGTCTCTGTTGCAGTTGTTCTGCCACCATGAACGACTGCTCTTGTCATGTACCAGTCTGCCTTGGAGCTAGATGAGTATGGACTGAAACCTCCAGTAACTGTGAGCTACATAAACCTTTCATTTCTTCATTTTGGGTGTTGGATATTTGTCCTAGCAACAACAGAAGAGTAACTGAGACAACACATAAATTAAATACTAGCTTCCTAAACAACTAATGGGTCACAGACGAAGTTAAAGTAGAAATTAAAATATATATTTACAATCAAACAAAAATGCAGATACAATTTACCTAAAACTATGGAATGCAGTGAAACCTGTCTCTTGTTTTGCAGTTTTTTCTGAGTATTTAGATTTTTTTTTAAAAAAAATTATTACTTTTAATAAGAAACAACAATGTGACAGTTTCAAAATATGTTAGTAGCGCATTTCCAAAATTTGATAGACTTCATCTTGTTGTCTTCCTATTAGTTAAATGGAGGGCAGGGTGCAGATGTTATTATTTTTCTAATCATTGCTGGTATGAAAAAAATTTTTCTCATTAAACTAAGAGAAAGTACTTTTATACATAATCCAATGTTCAATAATCGCAGTGGATTATTGGTAAAACTGGCAATGTTGGAAGCTGATGATTTAAGCTGTTTACAGCTCAGCATTCTAATCTAGCATTCCGTTTTATGCCTTGTGGTTAAACTTCTCTACTGGGTAGTTTAGGGAATGTTTAAGCAAGACCTGCATAGTAAAACATGTAACTTTTGTATTACTCAAAGTCAGTCAAACCCGTTCAGGACTTACTTTGGAACCATGTACTGTGCTTTGTAGAACTATTGTCGGTGTCAGCCATCTGGATAAGTAAAGACCACTGCTTGATCAGTTTGCTCTCTGTGAAAGCCTGAGCAAATGTTCTCTCTAAGTGACTCTCCTTTGCCACACTATATATCTTCAATCCCCTTCCTCTGTAGCCCCATAATTTCCTTAAGCAGGAAATTTAGGAAACCACTGAGTTATAGCATGTTATAGCACAGGTTCTCTTATGACCTGAGTCCTCACTGACCTTGAAGGGCTAGGACCAAAATGCTGGTCATCCTTGTAGCCCTTCTTTTCCTCCAATTTTTTGGCTGTAAACTTATATTCTTAACCCTCCAGAAGAAAAGCTCAGTGATACTATTACTCTACAACATAGGTACTTGAGCATAACATCACTACCATACACTTACATACATACGATGAATTAGATAATGGTCCAAAATGTTTTTGACTCTGAAGATAGCAATATGTAACTATAAAAATATGCTTGGAATGCCTGTCATCCTGTCTTTTAGATGTGTGCTGCTTCTAATGTAATTTCAGTTACTGCTATACTCTCTCTCTCAAGTAAATGGTTGATTTATAAGTAAACAAAAAAGAGTATTAAATGCGAGTAAGAGACTAGGAAAAATGCCATAGGATTGACTGGCTACAATTTTGTATAGACTTAGATTTATCAATGTGTAATAATGTGCAACGGCTTTTATCACATTCTATAGACCTTTATTAGAATATCAATGATTGGCCGGGCGTGGTGGCTCACGCCTGTAATCCCAGCACTCAGGAGGCTGAGGCAGGAGGATCAATGTGAGTTCGAGACCAGCCTGGGCTACAAAAGTGAGCTCAAGGCCAGCCTCAACTGCATAGCGAGACCCTGTCTCAAAAAGACAAAAAAAAAAAAAAAAAAAAAAAAAAAAAAAAAAAAAAAAAAAAAAAAAAAAAAAAAAAAAAAAAAAGAATATCAATGATTGATAGAAAATACCACTTCCAAGTTAAGTCTAAGATGCTTGATACTCAGAAAGACAATGATGTTATGAAGACTGTCTTAAGAGGAAAATTTATAGTGGTAAATTTGCACATTAGGAAAACAGAACAAATCCAAACAAACAATCTTATACTGAACCTCATGCTTCTAGAAAAAGAGCAAGTCAAGCCCAAAGCCTTAAGAAGAAGGAAAATTTAAAGATCAGAGTAGAAATTAATGCACGGGAGATGAAGATGTAAAGAATGAATTAATCAAAGAGTTGATTGTATGAAAAAATTAATATAATTGATAAACCCCTACCCAAGCTAATAAAAAAAGAAAATGCAAATTCATGCATTAAGAGGTGAAAAGAGCAAAATACTACAGACCCTAGATAAATTCAGAAGATCATCAATACCTACTTCCAAAATCATTACTTTTGCAGGATAGATACAGTTTCGTAGATGGAAAGGACAGATTCCTAGATATGTATGAAATGCCAAAACTGAATGCCAAAGATATACAAACTCTGAATAAGCCAATAATGAAAAATGAAACTGAAAATGTAGTATAAAAAACTACCCACAAAGAAAAACCCAGGACTTAATACATTCGTGGCAGAATTCTACAAGCAGTTTAGAGGATATTTGACTCCAACTTTTCTCAAACTCATTCCTGGAGGAAAGTATTATTCTGACTCTAAACCCAGAGAAAGATCTAGTTGAAAAAGAGAATTAAAGGCTAATCTTTCAAATAAATAGAGAGGAAAAAACCCTCAGCCAAATACTAGCAAACAGAATGCAGAAAGTCATCAAGAACGTTATACTAAGTGGGATTTATTCCAGGAATACAGGGACATTTCAACATATGCAAATCCATAAGTGTAATACACCACATCAATAGAACCAAGGAAAAAAACTACATGACCATTTCAGTGGATTCAGACAAAGCTTTTGACAAAGTCCAACACTCGCCCATGATAATAATCCTACAGAGGATCGAAATAGATGCTCTATATCTCAATCTGATAAAAGCCATCTATAAGACACCAACAACCAACATCATGCTAAATAGGAAAACCTGAAGGCCTTCACGTTAACATCAGGAACAAGGCAAGGATCTCCATTGTCTTCACTCGTGTTCAGTACAGCTCTGGAAACATTAGCCAGAACAATTAAACAAGAGACAGAAATAAAGGGAATAAAGATGGGAAATTAAAAAGTGAAAATATCATTATGACATTATGACTACACCAAGAGTCCTGGAGATTTATTCACCAATTTGAGCAATGTAGCAGGATACAAAGTCAACAGCCAAAAATCAGTAGCATTTTTGTACACAACGAATGCACTGAGAGAGGAATTAGGGAGCCTGTCACAATAACATTGAAAAAAAAGGAATTACCTAGGAATCAATCTCACAAAGCATGTAACAGATCTAGCCAGTGAAAATTATGATATTCTGAGAAAAACAATTGAAGAAGATTAGAGAAAATGGAAAAGCAGTCCTTGTACCTGGATAGGAAGACCAACATTGTGAAAATGGCCATATTCCAATATTGTTATACAAATTTAGGGCAATCCCAATTAAAATACCATTAGTATACCTCACATAGCAAGATAAAATTTTTTTGTCAAATTCATTTGGTCCCAAATATCAAAAGCAATCCCAGGAAACAAAGAAAAGGCAGGAGTTATTTCAATCCGTCACCTGAATTAATACTATAAAATTACTGTGATAAAATCAACACGGTACAGGCCTAGTTATATACCTCACAACCAATGGAATAGATATGAAGATGCAGGCTTAACTGAAAACACACTCATCTGCCTTATATTTGTTTTTGTTTATTTTGTTTTTCATTTATGTCTTTGGCACAGAGTCTCACTGTACAGCTCTGACTTGTAGTGATCCTTCCGTTTTCAGCCTCCCCAGCACTGGGATTACAGGCATGCACCACTACACTTAGACTCAGTTGCCAGCTCAGCACATCCCCTGGGTGAAGCCAGCATGGTATGCAGGACCTAGGATCGAACCCTGGTCCCTGTGCATGCCAACATAGGCACTTAGTCCACTGAGATTTTTCTCTGGCCCGCCTCCTTATCTTTTATAAATGGGCCAAACATGTTCACTTGAAGAAAGTAGCTTCTTTAATAAATGATGCTGTGAAAACTAGCTTTCCACATGCTTAAGGCTAAAGTGACCCATGCCTATTACCATCCACAAAGCTAAAGTCAAAATGGACCAAAGATTTAAATATTAAAACAAAAACACTAAAACTCCTACAGGAAAATGTGGATAGAAATCTTAAAGACATGGAGATAGGTAGAAAGTTCATGAACAAAAACCAAACCATGTGGGACATACTGCAGAGGATCAACAACAGGGATCTCATATTTTCGAAGTTTGTGCATTTCAAAACAAATCTTCAACAGAGTAAAATAAAAACCTACAAACTGTGAAAAAATTATGACCAACTGTCCCTCTGGCAAAGGCCTTAGATCTAAAACGTAGAAAAAAATTTTAAAACCTGGTTCCCAAAATTCAAAGATCCAATCCAAAATGGGCACCTTTGATGAATATCTGCTTCTTGGAGGAAGACATACAAATGGCAAGTAAATATGTGAAAAAATGTTCAACATCATTGGCCATTTGAGAAATGCAAATTAAAACACTGAGACTCCATCTCACCCCAAAAGAATGGCTAAGGACATCAAGAAGTCAGCCAATAACAAATGCTAGAGGGGCTGTGGAGAAAGATGAACGCCTCTCCACTGTTAGTGGGAGGACAGACTGGTATAACTACTATAGAAATCAGTGTGGAGATTCCTTCAATAGTCAGGAATGGAGATCTCATTCAAGCCAACTATTCCCCTCCTGTGTACCTTTCCAGAAGTCCTAAAACATACCTTAGTGATATATGTGCACCCATGTTTATAACAGCTCAATCTGTCATAGCTAAATCCTAGAAATAACTAGATGTTCATCAAATGAGAAATGAATAAAGAATATGTGGCAGTGTTACACAGTGGAATATTATTCATCTATAAAATAGGATAAAGTTGTGTCTTTTGCTTTTAAATGGATGCAACCAGAGAACACAGTCTTAAGTGAAATAACTCAGACCCACATGTGCAAACATCATATTGTCTCCTTTGTGTGAGAACCTGAAAGAGAAAAATGGAATCTGAATAGTACAATAGACACTGGTAAAAGGGAACAACTTATTCAAAAGAAAAGAGTTACTGAATTGAGGAGAAAGACAGGAGCAGGAGCAGGGGAAAGAGATTTGTCTTCGTATGCAGGAAGGATGTTTAGGACAACTGTACTGTGCATATCTGCTGGTCTATAGAAAGGAGCAGATAATAATTTATTTTGTCTCCTTTAAAAGAAAAATAAAAGGAATTGCACAAGTTTCTGAATTAAAATATGGTGTTAGAATACAGGGACTGCTGAGGAATGATTAAATTATCTGGTTACTATACCCTATATCCACTACTACATGTAGCTGTCATTTCCTTGTGATTTTTCCCCCTTGTGTTTAGCATAGGGTCTTCAGGTTCTACAGCATTTCACTATGTACATCAAAACTCATAGTGATCATCCTGTTACAGCCTCCAAAGTGTTGGGATTACAGGCGTGCACCACCATAACCAGTCGCAATCACCATCTCAGCACAACCCAGGGGCAGCGCTGGCATGGCAGGTCAGAAATCAAACCTGGCTGCTGCGCTCTGCATAAGCAGGTGCTTAACAGTATTGGTAGGTTGTGTATTTCTGGTAATTTACTCATTTTTATAGGTTAGAGGTTACCAGTTTTTTGGTATATGTTTTCAATAACATTATTTCAAGGTACATTACTTAATTTAACAGTAAATTATTGAATTGATATTTTTCTGTTTAATGTCTCATTATGTAAAACATTAATAAGTTCCCTATGTATCTCCTATAATGGAAGGCATTATTTAACTTCATTCGAAAAGACTTTAATGATTTAGTATAATGTTTACAAAGAATAATAGCTTTATAATATTTTGTCACAGTTAAAATTATTACACTTATAAACTACCTTATTGGAATATCAAAAACTACTTAAGTTATTTCAAATACTGTGGGTTCTATAATCATGAGGATCTTGACCTTTCTTCACTTTACTAGGAACACTTTGCATTCAGTGATGTAATATTTTCTGATAGATTTAGATATAATGAGCAATTTTGCATCCTTACCATGAATCCCATTTAGTTGTGCTTTTTCAGTGTGATAACGTTAAAACTTGATTTTTAAATATATTTATTTCAGTTTTTGTGTAAAAGTAGTCTGATATTTCCCTTTCTCCATTATCTTTCTTACAATTCAATACCATGATCATGTTGGACTCAAAGAATCAATTGAGAATTAATTAGTCTTCACAAAAGATAACTGCATACTCTGTGCCCTATTATCTTTCTAAGTACATTGCACATTGAAATCTCTTCAGACTTAGTTTTCTTTCTGCTGTTTTTCTTGACAAGTGGGTAAGTTCTTAATGTTGTTCTATGACTGAGTGATTCTGTCACACACACATTGGAGATTCCATCACCTCAAATGTGAGTTCTATCATAGTCGATATTTTCCCATGTTATCATTTGGTCAGTTATAGCATGCATTTGAGTAGTTGTTTATGCTTTAGTTTTATTTTTTAAGAAGAATGAAAGGAAAATATCTTCTGAGCCATAAACTATATGTAGAATTATGTTTCTTGTGTTTTTGGATAAAGTCTTGCTATGTAGTTCAGGATGGCTTTGAATGCACTACATACCCCCACCCAGCCCTCAACCAAGAGTGATCTTCCTGAATCAGCCACCTGAGTGCTGGGATTGCAAGCATATGATGTCATGCCTAGCTATGTAGAAATTCTTACTACTGTTTTAACATTTGAGATAAAATACTGGATATTTGAGCCATACATTTTCATCTCATTTTCTTTAGATATTTCTCCAAGATAGTCTGTAATTGTTGAATAAAACTCTAAAGTTTTATTTATATTTATAGATGAAACAGATTGTATGTCTTATGTTTGGTTTGAAGGATTTTGAAATTCCTTCTAACAGAGGATAGTTTTTGATTTGTCATTACTGACAACACTGAGAACTGCATAAGAGATTCTGTACACCTCCTCTTTCTGTTTTGCATTGTTTACACTTCTAATTTTTAAACTTCCTTTGGTGTATTTTCACCATACATAATGACTTCATTAACTGCCAGGAATTGGTACATCCACATAACATATTTCCTTTTTCCCCTTCCAACACATCTTTTAATTTGTGAACATCAGATTCATTTATCTTACAAGAACTTCTTGAGTTAGTTATTGTACATACAGTTTAAAAATCAGACTAACAAGCCAAAGAACACACAAAGCATGTAAGACAATTATAGTGGACTATACTTTTAGACATAGTGTCTGTGCTGAATTGTGAGAACATTCTCTCTCTCTCTCTCTCTCTCTCTATATATATATATATATATATTCACATATATGCATATATTATATTAATTCATGTTTTATAAATTTATAAATATAAATTTTATATTTTTCTTTATATACTTTAAATGTTATAGCAATGCTTATAACATATTGATATATATTCACTGTGTACAATGAAAAAATATGTATAAATATATAATAACTTAGTTATATTTTACATACATATTTAGAGAGAAAGAGCAGGAGAAACAGAGAAGGAAGGACAGATGGAGATGGAAAGAGATTATAAATGTATACACATTTCAGGCAAAGAAAAACTTACACAGATATTTTAATATTAAGTTTGTTAAGCAATGATGAGATTGACAGAAGTTACATTTGACCTCTATAATTACAAGAAGTGTTCAAAGTGGTGGTCATGAACATCCAGTTATTCATCAGGACTGCGAACAGCTGCTTTCATAACTTTGGTCATTGAGATTGCTGCACACGCATTTTCAATTTCTTCTCTAAGGACTGGGACAGTGTTATGAGTTTTCTGTAGTATACTACATCCTAAAGGGTCCTCCATATGAAGTTAACAGTATCTGTTGAAAAGTGTCATATCATTTTGCTTTTCCTGATGTGTGTGTGACATTTATTTATATATATATATATATATATATATATATATAT